>JAMAHW010000073.1:148357-218710 GCA_023627715.1 Periconia sp. R9002
GTTTTTATTTTTACATATTCAATAAAAACTATATCTTCCAGTCCCCCACCAACCACACCCCCCCCCCCCCCCCCCCCCCCCAGCCCGCTAGCAACAACGAAAAAGTTGTAACGACCTACACATGTATTTACCCCCCCAGAAAAAAGCAAAGCCAAGCAAATCGTGAAAAGAAGAAACAGAAAAAAGAAAAACAAAAAAAAAAAACAATCAATAAGGTATCTGGTATCTACCCTCTTTGCCTTTCCCTTCCCTTGCCTTTCCTCCTCCCTTTGTCCTTTCCATCCAACTACCAACAAACAAACCAACAAACAAAACGCTCACCTCACCTCCCAACGCTTCCTCCTTTTTCGAAAAATAACCACCTACCGCCTCCTCCCCATAACAACCCCCCCATCCCCCTCCCCGTCACTCCCCTCCTCACCCTCACTCGCATAATCCTCCACACTCCCGACCCCACTACTCCTCCTCCTCAACCCACGCCGCCTCATCCCGCTCTTAATCCGCCGACTCACCTCCTCCAAATTCCCATCAATCGTCGAGAACGGCTTAAGCTGGAACCCACCCGTCGAGCCACTACCGCTAAGCAGACTCGAGCCAGACGGGGAGCGGCTGTGGTCGCCCCTCTTGGGCGTCGAGGGCCGCGTGGAGAAGAAGTCCTGGTTAGCGAGGTCGCCGAAGGACTCGTTGCGCGGGATGGTGTGGGCGCGGTGGAGCGAGGGGGATGAGGAGGAGGGAGAGGTGGGGGAGGCGGGGTAGTCGTACGTGTCTGCTGAGTTCTGGGCGGGTTGGCGGGTTGGGTCTGAAGGGGATTTTTGCGGGGGAGGGGTGGAAGGGCGTTTTTTGTCGTCGGCGGTTTTGGTGAAGGGGTCTTCGATGATGCGTTTGGAGTGGAAATCGTCGAACATTTCGGGGCCGAGCGTGTTGATGATGTCGGTTATGGCTTGGGCGAGCTTCTCGCGGCGCTGCTTGACGCGGACGAGTTGGTTGCCGGACCACGGGCTCATGATTTTGATGAGGGGGCCGAGCGATTTCAATATGTCCATGGCGACTTCGCCGAAGCGGAGCGCCGCGTATGTGACGGTTGGGTACAGGATCCACTGGCCGAGAACGATCCAGCGCTTCTTGATTCCCGGGGGTAAGAAGCCAAACGCGTTGTTCTGCGTGTAGAGCCAAGTCCCTATCATGACGTACGTGAAGTAGATGGCGGGTGCGGCGGCCATGGCGACGAGGAGCTTCCATGTGGCGACGACGTCTTTGGCGGCGATCTTGACGTTGGAGGCTGCTAGGGCTTCCTTGGCCTTTTTCCGCGATATCTGTTTGCAGACGATGAAGACTCCTCCAAACAGTAGGACTCCGGGAATCACAAATATGGTCAGGAGACTCAGTTTGATCAAACGATACCAAAAGAGAAAAAAGCAGGTCCAAACGTTCAGTCGCGCATATTGCACCTGATGGTCGCGAAGTCCCAGCGCAAGTAGCTCCTTGTTGTAAGCTAGCACTTCCTTCTTCAATTCCACTATGCGTGGGTCGTCTTTGTACTTGGTATATCCTTGGACGAGACGGCGATTCAGCTCCACCACTCGAGGTAGCGGAAGCTTGGTGCCTGTAGGGTTGTAAAGTCTTCGAACGGCTTGAATCAACTGTAGATCATATATCAGCAAATGCAAACAACACAAAACTGCGTACCCAACCATACCATTAGTGTATCGTAATCCGGCGTCGTGACTGTGACGGAAATGAGTCCTTCGCGAATAATTTCCAGCAGCTCTCCAATAGCTTCACGTTTCTGACCCCCCTCGAATCTTTTCACCATTTCAATAGGCACATCGATGGGATTTCCAAACTCGATAACAGCCCTTGACCGGAACTTGTGGGGGTGGAAATAGTTCATGCCGACGGGAATGATCTTAAGATTGCAGTCAGGTTTGGTAGCCACCGTACCCAATGCCATAATAGCCACACCAGCTGGTCAAAGTTAGCATAAAACCCTTCACAATCCGTAGAGAAACTTGCCTTTGAGGGGTAAAAGATCCGGTCGATCGTGGCTACCACCTTCGGGGAAGATTCCCACAGAACCACCCTGGTGAAGCACCGAATGCACCGCGTCATAAACTCCCCTCTGATCCAACTTCGGCGCCACCTGAAAGTTGGTCCCTTCGAAACCCGGGGCCGGGCCCAGCAACTCTGACGCACCATCCACAAAAGTCCCATCCTTGGTCATATCATTCCTCCCCGTCAACTGCTGCATGGGTATTCCACCTTTGAAGGGGCGCTTGAGCCGAATCTCTTCAGGGCCTTTAATTTCCAGAATCTCCGCCGAAGCTCCAATACCATCGACCTTGGGCAGCACCAGGGACCCGCCGACCTGGAAAGGCTCAGCCTCGAAGTTTGTGCCGACGCCGCGGACAAGACACGGATCGTTGACGGGATCGGGCAGGTATAGTTTTCCCTGCGCCGGCCTGACCAAGTCCATTGCTCTGCCGACGGGGACGGCACCCAGCGCGGAGGAGACACCACCTATGAATTTACGCTTCATGGATTTTTCGGCGATCAGGACGTGGACTCGGCGGTTCGATTCGCGCTTAACGATGCGCAACAGGATCAAGGGATCCACAAACTATCCAATCGTCAGCCCCTCTACCCCAAAAAACAAAACCGTACGCAATTTTATATGTACCTGATTCGCATGCGGTGCGCACACAAAAATAACTGGCCCATCCTTGGGCACCTTCCAGCTCCCTCTGGGATGTACCTCGCGAAAGAAGAGCTCGACGAGTATCGAAAAGGTCCACAGGAAAGCATCGTAGACATGCTTATTCATGTACCCAATCTTCTTCGTTTTGGGCGCCATGATGGACGGTGACGTTCGTGAACGAGCGTTGGTTTACACGGCGGGAAGAATAGCTTAGGGAAAGAGCGGATTTCGATGGCGGGATTCAAGAACGGATTTCGTTCGCCCACTCGCACGGGTGAGAAGGAACGAGGGGCGGGGCGGAGGGGGGTGAAAGAGTGGAGCGGAGTGACGCCCGTTTGTTGCGCCCGGAAAGCTTTCGGAAACGCAATCCGAGAGAAACGTCGTCGAGTTTCGGTACAGAATTCGCAGCCGATAAGGCGTTTCCGATAACGCAATTTCCCTTACAGGTGTCGAGCAGGTGGGAAAAAAAGAGGGGGGGTACGGCGGGCTCAGAATGTTTGTCTGTAGTGAGTGAGGTAATACCAGGCACGCGCGCGATATATGTATTATCAGTCGGAAGGCAGAAGGGACATGCTACGAGGCGCTCGGCGGACGGACTATAGTCCGTGTGGATTCGTAGGCGAGAGCCGGATGCGCGCGCAGCACGACGTAGGTAAGTGAAGGGGTGGTGAGGCGCTATAGCTGCTGTTGAGAAAGAGAGGGAGGGGGTTGTGGATACGGTTGTTTGTGCGGAGGAGTAGTCTTGGTGCTAAAAGTGCGGGCAGAGGGAAGATTCCAGACCAAACCCCGACCACCGAGCAGAGCAGAACAGACCTCACGTGCGTGTTCGTACTCACGTCATCTCTGATTTTTACCAAAGTAAAAGTGAGATTCATACATACGATGGAAAAGGTTACACAGGAATCTGAGTCTATTTCCACCTACGTGTACACGTATAAAGCATACACAACGTCGGCATCCACTTCACCAACCCAAAAGTCATCAATCACATCACGGCTCCATGTTAGATAGGAAGAGAGGCAACATTTTGAACATGGAAAGAGAATTGATATGGTATGCATGAAACGCCCGTCCGATGCAGAGAGCTAATAGAGACTAAAATTTTGTAATGCTGGAAAATTATGGTGCTGCCTATCTACAGAATAGCGTGATAACAGATAGCTACCGTCTGTTCGCAAAGCAAAGAAGAGAAAAGGAGGAGGGGTCGGCTCCGCTCTAAAACAACGACCCAGGTATTAATCGCTTAACGCTATCATCTACAAGAAAGCAGACAGAGCCGCAAGGGCAACCGCAGCGATCAAGGTGCTGCCGGCCATCATGGTGCTGGAAGCAGCGCCCGGGAAGTTCACCACGGGGATGCTCGAGTTGCCGGGTGTTCCTGTGCCCGTAGGGAGCGCAGTCGCGTTACGAGTTGGCGCCGGGTACGGCACGAGCGTGTTGGTGGCAGGAGTCTGCGCAACAGGCGGCGGGGCCACGGGGGTCGACGCAGGGGGCTTGGCAGCAGGCGAGGAGGGAGGAGGAGGTGGGACAGCAGAGGATGCAGGAGGCGCCGGGACCGCAGTGGGAGGAACCCAGACGGTCACGGTCTTCTGGCCGGTGCAGGAGCAGCTTGAGGGAGCGGGAACAGGAGTGAACTTGAATCCCGCGCCAGAAGAAACAGGGGCGGGAGGGGCAAGGCTGGAAGTGGTAGGCTTGTTTTCAATCGGCTTGCTCTCGATAGGCTTGCTCTCGACTGGCTTGGTGGGAGTCGGGGCGGGGACATTGCTCTCGGTGCAAGTTGTCGAAGGGGTAGCGGAAGAAGCGGGCTTGCTCTCGATCGGCTTGCTTTCAACCGGCTTGCTCTCCACAGGCTTGCTTTCAACCGGCTTGCTCTCAATCGGCTTGTATGTGGGAGTCTGAGCGGGAACCTTGCTCTCAGTGCAGCTCGTCGAAGGAGCACCAGCAGCGGGTTGGGTTTCGGCGGGCTTGTCGGCAGGCTTGGTGCTTTCGATCGGCTTGGGCTGGAACGTGAAAACGGGCTTAGATTCCACTGGCTTGCTCTCGAGCGGCTTGTCGCTCTCGACGGGCTTGCTGCTCTCAACGGGCTTCTCGGTCGGCTTGGTGTCGACAGGCTTGGTGCTGGATGGAGCGGCCTCCTTGCTGGAGCTGGGAGCTGCCGAAGAAGATGGAGGGGGAGCTACTGAAGAAGATGACTGGGGAGCTGCCGAAGAGGACGGCTTGGGCGCAGGGGATCCACCGGTACCAGGGAGAGTCTTCTTCTTGAGGGTGATGAGAGCCTGAGTGACTTCCAGAGCGTTGAGCTGCTGGCCGATACCCTCGATACCGTCGAAGGTGTTTTTGTACCACCTAGTGCCGCACTTGGAACCATCATCAGTGCAGGTCTTGCCAGCGGCAACAGCAGAAGTCTTGAGGTAGTCGTTGATCTTGTCGGCGGTGAAGGGAGCGAGCACGGCGGTCTTGGCCATCCATCGGCTGAGGTAGGCCTTGAAGGATTGCTGGTCAAGGTTGCAGAACTTGGTGGAGAATTCACACCTCTCGAACATGACGTTCTTGACGCGGTCGGGGTTCTGGAAGAAGATATCGGCGTGGTCGAGAAAACCGGAGATGCGGTCCTTCCAGACATTGTCACCCTTGGTCACATCGTACATGAAGGCACTGCCGTGCATGTACATGGCAAGGTTGTAGCTCCACTCGGTCTTGTCACTAACAGCCGCGCAGTTGGTCTTGTCATCGGTGCCATCAAAAACCTCGAATTTGGGGCCAATCAGTCCGACCTTGGCAGACCAGTCGTAGATGGTCTTAGCCCAGTCAGAGTACTCGGACTTTCCAGTGAAGCGGGCGAGGCGGGCTGCCAGAGCGAAAGCAGCTCCGTTGCTGATGGCGTTCTTGTAGTTGTAACCACCGGCGTTGGCGTTGTCGGGGTAGATCTGCCACTTCAATCCTCCACCGCAGGACTTGGTATCCCATCGGGACATGATGTTCTTGAAGCAGTTCTCCGTCACTTCCAAGTAGCTAGCCGGGGCATCTGCGGGCTCTGGAAACGAATACTCGAGGGCTGACATGGTTGCCAGGCACCAGAAGGCTTGATCATCGTTGCCCTAATCAACACCGTTAGCGCTCTGGTCGATGTTGTGGACTCAACTTCGTCTCGATGAGGGACCACATACCTGCTGATCCCGCTTATCCTCCATAATGAAATCATTCTTGGGGCCATAGTTGGCAGCCAAAGCATCCTGCACCGTCTTGGCATACTGCGAGTCGCCAAAGGTCTGCGAGTACTCAATGACACCACCCCAGATGGCACCCGATTCCCACCAGTAGTGAGGTTTGGGCCAGTAACCACGCTCTTCCTTGGGCAGGGAGGCGTCGTTGTACTTGTAGCTCGACATCAAACCCTTGGCGTACCTAGACGAGCAATCCTTTATGGAGCTTTCGTCATCGGGTTTGAGCTCAATAGCGCCGACCACGGTGGCGGCGATGGGGAGGAGCACAGCTCCGGTTGTGGACAAGAACTTCATGTTGCTTGTCTCGAGTTGTGGGTTGGTTTGTGTTGTTGTATTGTATGAATGGAACGAGTGACTTTGTGTGCGGGTTTAAATAGGTGTGGGGTTGGGAGAAAGTAAGGCGTGGTTGTGAGCAAGTAGGTTGCGGAAGTGGTGAAAAAGGTGTGTCGTCGACGAACACAAACGGTGAGCAGTGAAAAGAGAGGAGAGAAAAAAATGAATGTGGGAGCTTCAATGCAGAAGCAAACGAATGGAATCAACCAAATGTGGCGAGAGAGAGAGAGAGAGAGAGAGGTGTATAAAGAACAGCGAAGGGTGGAGAAGAGAGAAGGAAGGAAGAAGAGGTGAATTGCGGAGCTGGGTGGGATAAGGTAAGCTCACTCTCCCCCGTGTAGCCCCTTCCCCAGTAATAGACGGTAGTACGTATGATGCTAGCTGGTCCCTGGCTAGTGGATCCCGAATAGGCAAGTTTGTTTCAGAGATAGGCCTAAGCAGGCGGCGCAAAGCCAATCAAGCGCGGGCTTGTGCTTTGTTTCAGACGGCTAACTAAGTAAACCAAACGACCCCCATGGAGTCATGGACTGGACTGGACGACAGATCAATGTCCGTTCCAGGACGGACATGACCACCTCATTCTTCTATGCATTATACGGTACGACGAGAACAGAATATCTAACATACGGTACGGTACTCAGGCGTCCTCCTGTGGCCTTGCTCATTAACCACTTCATTACCTATCGTGCGTACGTGTACTAGGTACTGAAAATGTCGAACATGTCCATCAGTGCCTATTCCAATGTTGCAGGCTCCACAGCCAGGAGGACCTCGCAATTTGCAGCTGGGCAAAAAGAAAGTGCAGCGCCTACCTAGAAGAGAGTCATTGGGTAACCTGCAACCGCCAGCGCAACCTTCGTCGGGGGGCTACATTACTCGAGGAACAGAAATTTATCTGGTTGGTTCGATCCGTGTCTTTGTGGCTGATGATTGATTTGATTTTCGTGTGTGTTTTTCTCGTCGCCAGAGGCAAGCCCGCGTTTTTTGCACAGCCCGTCGCAAACCCCGGTACCTCCCAATGAATCAATGCCGTTTCTTCGTTCTAGGGTGCAAACAGTACATTCGCGGCATACCACCCATCATGGCATGACATTGGCACCCCGTTTGTTTATTACTGTGCGGACTTGGCTGGCTTTGATCGCGTTTGGCTGGACCGGTTGTTTTTTGTTCGGTTTGGTTTGGGTTGCCTTTTGCTTGATTTTATCCATACTTTGCTGTCGCTGGGGGCGAGCATGTCTGTCCGCCTGAAAAGATATGACTTGTCTTGTACAGTGTGGTGATTATGTGCGCACCGTAAAAAAGGCGTCCACCGGTGGCTTCATCGCAGGCTTGGTGATATTCTGCGGCGCCGTCGCACGTCTTGATTCATTCATCACGATTTATTTTCCTAGGTGTGTGGCTTTTGCTGGTTTGGCATGTACCATGGTGAAGTGTGGATGAATGTGATGAAAGAGTGTGCATTCAATGTTGTTCGCGAGTACTCAGCTCTGGTGGTACATACGATAGGGCGCACAGCTTGATGTGATGCAGTCATCCAAGCCTGACGATGCAGGCCGGAGTTGCAACTACACTTCTCCCAGTCTCACGGCCAGCCACGCAGGACTGGGCGACAACCGTAAGCCTTACCCGACCCGGATGCCCCAAAACCACCGTCTCGCTACCAACTAGGCAATGTCAGATACCAACACGGCAAACACACGGCAGCGCTGACGTGCGAACTGGCCAAAAAGATGCTGTCCTTTTTGCGCACATACAACATAGCGAGGCGTTACCCTTAGGCTCCGCGCCCGCTCCCGTACTTAGCTACCTACCCATCCTAGCCTCTGATCAAGTCTAGCCTGTTCATGGCCAGACTCTAACCCAACCGTCAGTCTACCCCCCAAAACACCATGCATCTAGCGACACCGAGACAAAAATAACCCAAACCCATAATCATCATGACTTTTGTCGGCGGGCCTATGAGCCCGCCAGCCTCTTCTCCTTCTTGTCCCTCTCACTCTCTTTCAGAGCCGCTATCTCTTCCTTGGACATGTTGTATGAAGCCGACACCTGGTTCATGGGGTTGTCTGGATGCTTGTCGAATTCCTTTCGAATCTGATCAATCTTTTGCTGTCGCCTCAGCGATTTGTCGTCCTTCATCTCCTCCAGTCTCCGTTCCTCAAAGGCGGCGTAGGCGGCCTTGACCCGACGCTCGGGATGACGATCAATCTTGTCGTTGTCCTTCCCAGTAAGCGACAGAGCGTCGAGTGCGTTGTCGATACCGGTTGCGTTCAAAGAGCCCAAAGCCCCGTCGATACCGCGAGGTTTCTTTTCGGCCTTCTTGGCACCCGCTCCCTTTGGTTTCGAAGGGAGGGAAGCTTCCTCTTCGCGGAGTAGGGCATCCTTCTCGGCCTTCTTACGTGCGGCTTCTTCCTTCTTCGCCGCGGCGGCCTCTCTGTATGTGCGTAAGCGCGTTTCCATGTTTGTATTAAATTCTTGAGTATGCGTACGCTTTAGAGTTTGATTTGCCTCCCTGTTCCCACTTCTTTGATTCGGCAGCTTCTGCTTCTCTATCCTTCTGTGCTTGCTTCTGCGCCGCCGCGTCGGCCTTCCGGGCCTGGCCTTGGGCTTTCTTGGAGTTTTCTCCGCCTCCGCGCTTGGGTGGCATGATGGCGATCGATAAAGAGTTGCAGGTATGGGTGAGAAGAGACGTGGAGCGCGGACTACCGAAAACGGCGCAAAGTACAAAGGCGCGTTGAATGTTTGTAACTGGATGACTCGAGGCTCAAGAAGCTACGCGGGGTTGCCTAACACCGGCGATGATGAAGGTAGTGGGGCACAGTGATGACTAATCGGTAGACGTCAGTCAACGCAACAAGACCATGATTCCTTCACTCTCGTCCTGTCAACTGTCAAATGTCATGCGCCGTTGCACCGGGTATTCTTCATCAAAGCCAGCCGGAGCACTTGCGCACGTCAAGTTTCAACAAATCGTCGCCGAGAACCGCGCTTAGTGATTCGTATCTTTTCCTACATACCCTTACAGGCCAAGAGCAAATTCATTATGGAGATGGGGTTTGGGAAATGCGTATTGAATATACAATGAACAAGAGAAAAGACATTGAAATTTGAACACCGATTCCGTGTAACCGCATCTACCTACTCGACGTGCAGATTCGCTTAACCACAATCCTATCACACAACACTACCTTTGCACTTGTCCTTATATTGGACCACTCCCCTGGTCTGATCATTGCTTGTCCTCTATGCTTGTATACCTATGTGGAGCTTAAGTGACATAGGGAAACCGTTAAACGTGTACGTACACCCACATGATCAACGTCGAATCACCCGGTCCAAACCCCTGCAACTGCATGCATTCGCTCGTAAACAGGGATTTCTAGATTGCTGTTACAGTCAGGACGCACTTTTCACGATGTGGAGTTGCAACGGAGCATCTCGTATCAGTTGAGGGTTCAATAGCGTCTCATTCCCTATACTCGCCACGCCGGTTAAAGTGACGATCAATTGACTCTTCCGGAGCGGGGAGAACGTTTGTTACGTAGGAGCTCATTGAGCTATGGAGGGGTATCGATTATTTAGGTTCTTCGCCATCTCCAGTCTCCTGGTTTGCGCGCCCTTCGTTCTGCTGTACTGCTTCGACTGCTACTGTTCTGGCTCTATTGGCGAGCCTGGCCTCACGTGTGGCGGTTACCAGAACCAATTGACTTCCCGATACACCGTTATTGTAAATTTGGCACAAACAATGGCTACTACTAAGAAACTCTTTTTCGCCGCGTTGACGGGGGTAGCGTTCGCGGACCCAAAGGTTTCTCCACTCCCACCAATGGGGTTCAACAATTGGGCTCGTTTCCAATGCAACTTGAATGAGACTGTGTTTACAGTGACTGCAGACGCAATGGCTAAGAATGGCCTTCTCGCTGCTGGCTATAAAAATATCAACCTCGACGATTGTTGGTCGAAGACGGAGAGAAACTCAAAAGGCGAACTCGAATGGAACTCTACCATCTTTCCTCGCGGACTACCCTGGCTGGGCGATTACCTGCACAAACGAGGTTTCAATTTTGGGATCTACACGAACGCGGGCAACATGTCGTGCGGATGGTATCCGGGGTCACAAGACCATGAAGAGATCGATTCTTTGACCTTTGAGAAGTGGGGAGTAGATTACCTGAAGGTGGACGGTTGCCACATGGACCTGCAAAATGGGCGTTCGTATTATGAGGAATTCGAATACCGGTACAAGCTATGGCATGAGATTTTGCACACCAAGCTCAAAAAGCCGTTCATCTTCTCGCAGTCAGCACCAGCTTACTTTAGCCCCAACTTCCATCTTGATCAGAACAATACCGATTGGTACCGGACTATGGATTACATCAGGGAGAGCGGCGAACTTGCCAGACATTCTGACGACATCAAAGTTTACGGCAACAACCCCACCAACATTTTCGAGCCTGGCGGCCACTGGGAGTCCATGATGAACAACTACATTATGGAAGTGCGCCTCTCACGGTATCAATCCTGCGGCTTCTTTAACGATCCCGACTTCCTCATCGTCGACTGGCCCGATCTCAGCATTGACGAAAAACGCACGCATTTCGCTCTCTGGAGCTCCTTCTCCGCGCCCCTCATCATCAGTGCTTGGATGCCCGACGTCAAAAAAGAAGAACTCGAGTACCTTACCAACAAAGACATCATCGCCATCGACCAAGACGCACTCTGCGAACAAGCAACCCTCGTATCGCAAACCGAAGACTCCTTCGACGTACTGACCAAGAACCTTGCCAACGGCGACCGTCTCCTCACCATCTTCAACAAAGGCGACAAAAGTACGACTGCCAGTGTACCCATCTCTCGCCTCGGCATCGACGAAAACGCAAGCTACAAGGCCAAAGATCTCTGGACAGGCCGCACTACCACGATCCACAAATCCGTCAGCGGCGTCAAACTTAAAGCCCACGAAACAGCCCTCTTCCGCATCTCGGCCCAAGAAGGAGCGAAACCGCTTAACGTCACCCCCACCGGCCAAATCTTCAACACCTTCTCACTCAACTGCCTCACCCTCACATCCTCACACCACTCCCCATCCAACGTGCGCTTCTCGCCCTGCACCGGCGACGACGAGCAGGTATGGCAGATCTCCTCGCGCGGTGTTTTAACATCCTTAGCGGACGATGGATTGTGTCTTTCTGTCCAAGATCGAAGCACCGTTGGCGTGGAACACTGTGGTGGGCGGGGCGACGATAAGGCACAAGCGTGGAAATACGGCGTTAGCGGGAATTTGGTGAGTAAAGTCAAAGGAGCGTGTTTGACGGAGGGCAACGGAGGCAGGGTTGAGGCGAGGGCTTGCGGGAACGAGGCTGATACCCAGGTCTTTGCTCTGCCTGGGGGTGTGAAGCTGGAGTGATTACAGCGTAGGTAGTTGAGTGATGTTTGAAAGTGCTGGGTGGTGAGGGGGGAATGTTTCGAAGCTAATAAAAAAATCATACTTTCCACATCCAACAACAATAACCCCATTTCAAATTACGCTACGCTACCACACAGAGTTCCATGACCTTTTAAACTCTGCAGACTCCAATGCCATGAAGATCAAGGGGAGAAGGTAGGAATGTACATGTACCAAAACCCACTTTAACAAGATACACGCATTACATCATTACCATTACTTATCAAGACTTCCTCTCTCCCTCACATCCTTCTATGTACATACATAACATCCGCACATACACACACTCCCCGCTCCTCCAGAAGACCACAACTGAGACTCGGTAAACAAAATACAAGAAACCGAAACTTTTTTACGCAACAGCCTTGACGACCTGCACGACCGTCGACCCAATCTTCGTTCCATCGTCACGGGTAGAATCCCACTCCATAGTCCCCTCGCCGAAAACCGTCATGGGCGTTTCGCCTGAAAGATTGAGGTGTACAGCAATACCTAACATTCACACAACCCATCAGCACAATCCCCCCTTCACAAAAAAATAAAGGAAAACTCACCGTCGTCCGCCGCATCAAACTCATACCCAAACTCCAAATGATCGCACCGCTTCTCAAACGGCGGGTCGGCGGATGGGGCGTACACGCACGCGTTGCGGAGCGGGTTCTCGTGGTTGATGTCGAAGCCCGTGTGGTAGTAGCTCGCGGAGAGGTACTCGCTGCCCGAGGAGGGGTTGTACTGGAGTGAGACGAGGAAGGCACCGTAGGGGTTGTTGGGGGTTGGGTAGTTGGGGATGCTCGGGGTGGGGAGGGCGGATGTGGTGGTTGCGGTCGCGGCGAGGGCGACGAGGAGGGTGGTTAGGGGTTGCATTTTGGGAGGGTAAAGGGTGGGTTGGCGTTTTGGCGTTTGGGGGGTGTTGTGGTGGTGTCGTGAGGTGAGGTGAGGAGATGTGTGGATGGGATGGTTTGGCGTGCGGGTTGGTTCTTAACTTATGTACCTCTGTATCAATGCATGTAGGAGAGAGTCTTCCAAAAGCGGGTAGGTAGCATCCGTAGTTTAGATGGATCAATACAGTTAGTTAAACACCATCTATGTACCATCCATCCATCCCCCCATCACCCTATTGAACCTATTGAACCAATATTTCCGATAGTCGCGCGCGCCCTGCATGATTCCCCCCGTGTGTTTATTGCAGGCTAGGTAGGTAGCGGGGTTGAACCCTGCATTTTTTGCGCAAATAGTATGCATGGTTTCCAGAAACGGACTACTCGCCGTTTTTGGTGAGGCTTTTCGGCGCACGCATGTGGGTGGGTTTGTTTCTTGGTGGTATTGCCAATGATCATATAACGTCAACGTGCGACGAATGATTATCGAAGACTGTATATACGCTGGTGACCTTTGCATAGGTAAATACTTGTACTCATCATTAAGATACATCTTTCGATCTACATAAACCATCCCACCTCACAGCTGAACTTTCATCACTAGCAACCTTGAAGAATCCCTCCCCCTTTTTCCCATCATTAAGTACCTACCTACTGATGTCACGAGTGGATACGGATCAAAAGCTCCGTGCTATTGTACAAGTATAGACAATAAATTTGTGGGGATGCGCTGGGCTATTCATAGCTGGTCTAGTGTGTTTATCTTGATTCATGCTAGTACGTTGCAACGTTTATGCATGCAATTTCTTGCCGCTAGAGCCAAGATATGTAGCCTAAAAGGAGGAGACTTTTTTTTGACCCTCTTCACCCTTCTATTAGGTATTACTATTTCTGTGGAACGGAGGGTAAATGTTGATTTTAGGCCTATTTTTTTTGGCAGGCAAGTAAGGCAGGTAGGTATCAGACGTATATCGCCAACACCGCAAATCCGCGATAAATACACGATTACATCCGCAAGAGTGACAAATCAAGGTACATAAATAGTCGACACAAACAACAGAATAGACAAACAACCCCACCTAACCAATCCGCACCTCTACTCCACAAAACCACACCTATATCGTAGGTATAAAGTCGGCTTAACTTAACTAGGGGTAATACAATAAGTGATGAATGTCTTAATACACTACGCCACGTGGTGTCTCAATAATAAACGACTCTGTACCTGGAGTTCAACACATACCCTAGCACACGACCGACACCAAAATTAGTATACTCGACAGTGGATCCTCAATCCATCCATCCATCCATTACGTTATTCCACAGTACATACAGTACACCCTCGGCTCCTCGGCCGTACGTACGTAGACGAATTGTATCAATCAATGCTCAAACAACAACGTCACACACAACCTACTCTACTCCTTCTGACCCTACAATCCATCATGTAGGTAAATGTGTACGTAAATCTTGTACGTTGCTTTAAGAAACGAATCCTGATAATTGGGTGAGGATTAGTATACCGTATAAGAAGGGGGGCTAGCTGCAGGAGTAGGGAGGAAGGAGAAGCAGGGTTAGTGTAGGCATAACTTCGGCGAGAAAGAGAGGGCTTGGTTTGGAGAGGAGGAGGTGAGGAGGGTAGGAAGGGGACGGTCGGATGTAACGCTGGTAATTGATTGGAATTGTGGAGGGAGGTTGAGTGGGATGGAGTTATGTTGATTGATGGTGGTTATGTGTACCTTGCGCTAAGTACGTACCTTGATGTGTACCGTGTTAGGTGAAGGAGTTGATAGCGCCTTGAAAACTCCTTGCTTTCATGTTCAGAAAGTTTTTTGCGATTTGTTGCCTGTTTTGATACTGCGAGTAATACAATTGCTATGCGATGATATCTGTACTAGGTACAATAGGTCTTTCATGAATACGACTACTGCTTAGACCGCCAACATCACTCTGTACACAAGTACAAACCCACACAATCCCAACAACCCTCAATACAGTGCCGAATACATCAATACGAAAGTACCTCGAACCCCAATTCCAACGCTCTTGCTGATCAAGATGTGATACGCACAGCGAACATGCAACGTCATTCTTTAATGAAGTGAATCAAGGATGGGGGGTGGTGGTATCTTAAAGCTCACACGATGGGGCGTGAGGGAGGACGTAGCATCGCAGAAGTCGAGGTTGTGAGGGAAGGGGGGTGGGATACATAGGTATACATCAACGTTACTGGTATATAAAGTCGATTAGGGAAGACGAGTTGAAGGGGTAATTGCGTAGTTGCTACATGTGTAGACGTTGTGAATTGTTGCATGTAGAATAATGAAGCATTTGCACGTAGAGTTGATTGCTGTCTATCTTTGGTTCTTTTCTAGCTGAATACATACATATGTAGGTATGTAGGAGCTGATCTTCTTTTCATGTGGTTGGACTTGTTGAGCCTATCCGGTGTGTACTATGGCCTGATCGAAGCCCATCTTGAGCCGCTTTTCAAGCTCCGTTAGAAAGGCGCTATCCATCCAGTTTGGACCTTTGGCGTACATATGGTTTACGAAGCGAGTGTGGGCGTGTGTGTGGCGCCTCACTCTCCTAGGAGCCACAATCACGTGCTATGTAAACACAGCAAACGCATACAACGCCACACCAAGACGGAAACAACGCTAAAGAACAGTAAAAAGACAATCTGCCTTTTCTACACCGGCATATACATGATTCGAACCTTGGGCCCCAAAAAAATCCAAAAAATAACGAGCTCTTTGTGGCATTGTCACCGCTTTTGCGGCCATAGCTAGAGCTCGTGGGCTTTCCAATGAGTGCTTATCACAGTCCAGATCGAGTGTTATCAATATGCAGCCCCTGCTTTCGCAGTGACGCTCGTGGGCCCCGTACGTGCCTCTCTCCACTCGACCATGAACTGCCGCTTTCTCATTGTACAACTTGGAAGAATCTGCGGTTTACGCGAAATATATAGTGGCCTAATAGTCGAGGTAAACACTAATTGCGTGATTGGAGGCTGCGTTTGTTTAAGTGTGGTACGTGCGTCGGTGGAAAGACCTGGAAGTCGTGCGCGCAGGCAGCAGCAGCAGTAGCAGAGTAGCGTGGTGGTGTGAGGGACAGTCGTCGTCTGATGTATCGAGAGAGCGAGTGAGTCGCCTAACAAACGCACTTAGCACTGCATCAACCAGCCCCTCTCCACGACAAAGATTGCTTGCGACGGTGGCTAGCAAAGCGGTATGAAGTTTGCCTCGCATCACTTTATACGTCGATAGCAGACTGTGAATTTATTAGCCAAGAGTTTCGACTGTGTAGTTTGATATTGTTCGCGTAGAAGTTTCGTGGTGGTTATGTAGTCTCTCGCAGACCTCTGGTATTGTCTTTTGCTCCTTAGTATTGTCTTCCGCACCTTGTATGAAATTTGGAATTTGAATTGATCCTCACAGAGTATTGCTACCCTGGGTATCGACACAGGTAGGGGAAAACACTTGGTGACGTCCTCGGCCAGGACGGGCACACAGACAATCCGCACCTTGGATATGCAGCTAAAGGTGACAACAGGTTGCGTTCTAGGATAGCGCAAGAAATAAGGAGAGCAGTAAGCCGAGGAGGAGCGGAGGTTGAGGTTGAAGGCCAAGATGAGGGATGACTTTGGTGTGAGAATGGAAGTCTTGATTGATAGGCGGAAGAAGCCCCTACGGGATACAAAAGGTTGAAAGAGGAGGAGAGGAGCGGTGAAAAGAGACCCAAATCGAATTGAATAGCGTAGCTTATTGAGATCTTGGCGGTTTAGGTTGAATTTTAGATCGACAAGACCGCGTGACTGTTGAATGAATAGCGGCGTTCCTTTGCTATTCACATTCGCATGTGAATGATGTACATGTACTCGATGATGACGCGTCTCTATCCATAGGAATTCCAACTCTTTTCATTCTTGCAACAGTGTACAACATGGATTATATTGGCGTGGAGTATCGGCGGAGTACAAGGAGTTTGCACGCATCGTTTCTGCAGGATGAATAGGGGATTCTGTGTGGGTGGAGCAGCTTTCATCCCATGTCTGCGAATGATCAGTGACCTGTGAACTGTGCAATAAACGATGCACACGCGCTGGAACCAGATGGGAAAGTGATGAAAATGTGTGAGGGAGGATGAAGAAGGATGGTCAGACGTCGTGGCCGCAACAAAGTTTTCCCTTGGGGCCAGTGCTGAAAAAAAGGCGGATGTCGGCCGCTCAGCCGTCATGCAGTTGGGCCATCCTAAATCAGGCATCGCCCCCGCTTCAAAACCACAGCAAACCATTACCCCACAAGAGTATCCACAAGGCTCGGGAATAACTGGGTTATTATAGAGATAATATGGGTCAGTATGCAGATGGCCATGAATGACTATGTTTATCGTGACGACCATCTGTATAACACGTCGAGATGTCTGCAAGTTCGACACATCAAGATCACAATTAACCAAGTTCAACAAAGAACAATACGAAGCGGAACCGTTGCTATTGACATCATATTTCAACTCCTGTCCATGTTCCCCGCCGTCCCTATCCTCATCACGCGTCAGGCTGACCGTTCCCGAAACCGTTGCGCCAATATGGCATGCAGAGTATGCAATGGGACGCTATAATCGCGGGGAACGATGCATGCTTCACCTAGAACTCACACCATGCTAATCCTTTGACTGCCACAACCGTTGCGCTACCCAACAACCAAGCCACTGATGCGGAGAGGATCGGACATTTTCTTTCAAAATATGGACAACAGTAATCCTCGACCGTTCCACGAAACCAATCCGCTATTTTACCGGCTCCAACATGGTACTGCAAGTTCCCTTGGAGAGGCAGCCTTGGACGACGCTGTGCCGCAGTGTGTTGCCCGCTGCTAAGGATTCCAGCCGAGTGAAGTTCGGTTTCCCAGGGTGAAGTGTGGGAGTGAGAAGGATAAAGTGGTGAAGTCGTCTCACTGCTTTGAACTTGGGAAAATTCGATTCTGTAGCCACCACTTTTTTATATTCACTTCAAGTGCCAGCATACTTTTACTGTGAGACTGATAACTGGAGTTGTGATCGCGATCATGACTTCGATGACAGAGCCCCTCAACGCCCAGCACTCTGGTGAAGAAGGCCCTTCACGTTTCCAACTAGCACCAACCTCCCCAAGCTCCGTTGCTAAAGCTAATGATCTTCACACCATCCCAACGACACTCTCTCATTTAACCAAAGGCGTTTCGATCTCAGAAGGCGAGAAGAGTTCGACAAGTCTTCGTCGCTCTCGAACCTTGCTAGGTCTTCCGCCAGCAGCCCCTATCCTGGAAGACCATGACTACCATGAAAGGCAGAAGCTTCTCTGGTCTAGGATTCGAATCGCACTGAGGGAGCCGTTCGCCGAGTTCTGGGGAGTGGTGATACTAATTCTTTTTGGAGATGGATCTATAGCGCAAGTGCTTCTCTCCACAGGGCAAACGGCGGCTCCTGGCGGAAACGGTTTTGGTGCCTATCAAACTATATCCTGGGGGTGCGTATCCCTACTCCCACCTTCCACTCACCTCATAGACCAAGCTGACCCTCTATTAGGTGGGGCCTGGGAGTCATGCTCGGGATATATGTAGCAGGAGACTCTGGAGCCTATCTCAACCCCGCCATAACCTTCTGCAGTTGCCTGTTCCGACAGCTTCCGTGGCGGCGTTTCCCCATTTACTTGGTCGCGCAAGTCCTAGGTGCTTTTGTCGGATCAGGCATTGTGTATGCAGTTTATTACCCAGCCATCGACGTTTTCGAAGGCGGTCCGGGGCTCAGAACGGTACCACCTGCTAAAAGGGCAACGGCAGGCATCTTCTCCACATACCCTCAGGGTTTTTTGAATACTGGACAGCAATTTGTATCCGAGTTCGTTGCAAGTGCTATCCTCATGTTTGTTATATTTGCATTGAAGGACCCGGGTAACAATGGTATAGGAAAGGTATGTTCAACACCACCAAATGAGATGGAATCCAGGACCATGGCTGATGGTGATAGTCTGACAAATGGTTCCCCCTCTGCGTCTTCTTCCTACTCTTCGGCATCGGTGCATGCTTCGGCTGGGAAACTGGCTACGCGCTTAACCTGGCTCGTGATTTCGGTCCACGCTTGATGTCTTATGCTGTCGGTTACGGATCAGAGGTCTGGTCAGCTGGGTCCTACTACTTCTGGGTACGTTCAAACTCCATCATTGATACTAAAAGTTCGTCAACTGAATCGTGAGTACTCCCAGGTCCCAATGGTGGCTCCATTCGTAGGCTGTGCCTTTGGTGGCTTTTTGTATGATCTGTTCATTTTCACGGGACCTAGCCCTGTTAATACGCCATGGGTCGGCCTCAAGCTTCTTCTAAGCCCCAAGTATGCTATGCAGTCACGCAAAGAACGACATGATAAGTATGTTGCAGATGGTATTGTGTGAGGAGGAAACCTCTCGAGTGCGACCAGATTCAGGATTAAAGCCGGAGAATGCTGAAACAGGGAGAATGGTTAACGGATTATGACTTGATGAATAAAATAGTAGTGTGTTGTGATTCACCGACTTCGCCCAACTCTGATAACTCATGTATAAGGCGCACCTATATCGTGGGTACAAAGTCAGCACAACTCAACTAGGGATAATATAATAAGTGATAGATGTTTTAATACACCACGCTATATAGTGTCTTGATAACAAACGACTCTTTACCTGGAGTTTAACGCACGTTTATTGTAATGGCTGCGAGCGCTGAGCCTACCAGTGACGTCTACAACCACAACCACAACCGCCACCGCATCAAGTAGATTGCCATTTTATTGTCTGCTGCAGTGGATTATTCCCTCGCTGTTAACAACATTAGTTACCGGCTATGAGCAAACGCCAAATCAGATGACGCAAATGGTGCAACCACCAACGCGGTATGGCACTTCAATATGAGGACTTGTTCTCACAATGTTGCACTTTGGTTTTGCCAGTCCACATTTTCAGTGTATCTAATGACATCAATTGATGCAGCGATTGCACTGCACGAAACAACATTGACTGAATATTGATTAAAGTGTCTTCAAACGCGCGCCAATTGCTCACATGGCACTCTTCCCAATAGACCAGACAATAAGCAAGAAACTCCTTTTCGTCGAATTGCATGAAACTCGTGCAGTAGAGAGCTCGGAAAGATGTCGAATGTCATGAACAATATCGGAACTTCCTCGGAACGGAACGGCGCCCAATCACGCTAACCCCCACCCGGTCTAGCTTTCTCTCCCAACGCGCTTCGCGTCCTCTACCTTTGGAGTGGTGACGATTCACCCGCAACACTCCAATTGCAAGTCTCTACTATATGTTTTAGCCTCTACCTGCTTATTATTTTACCCCTTGATTCTTCTCAAAAAATCATGAACCCTAAACGATCCTAGACTTCCTTGAGAATCCCCCCGACGCGTCTCGCTGCGCGTGTCTACTCGGAATCATCCCACATTCACATCCGCACTCTCACACGCACGCCCATACCTCACCACCATGTACCTCCCACGAGGGCTAATTGCTCAACTGTACCAAAAGCTCGTCAAACGGAACCATGCTACGTCCTCGCCTATTCTCCTGCTCGTAGGCCTCGAGCCAGACGCGCTCTGTGCTTGTCGTATCCTCACCGCGCTGCTGAAACGCGACTACATACCCCACAAGATACAACCGGTCTCCGGCTTCAACGACTTGTACCGCGCGGCAGATGATTTGGTGAAACCTATGCGAACGTACTCAGGTGGAAGTGGTGGCCTGGTTATATGTTTGGGTGTCGGCGGCATGGTGGATTTGGAGGAGCTGTTCGGCCTCGACTACAACGATGAGCTGGAGAGCAGGGGAACAGGTGATGTGGAGGTTTGGGTCATGGACGCCCGGCGACCGTACAATCTGACCAACGTGTTCGATGTGCCTGCGGAAATAGACGCGGAATCCGGTGAATTGGTTCGGAAACTCCCCGGTGTGGATATGGGCCGGTTACCGAAATCATACCAATCAACAAGAGGAGGAGTGATTGTGTTCGACGACGGGGATATTGAGGAAGAAATGAAAGCTGAACAGGAAGCCTACTGCGAACTGAGCGTGATGCCTGAAGTGGCAGACGAAGAGGATGATGAGGACGAGGACGAGGATGACGACGCCATGGACGAGTTAGGAGCTCCTGTATCAGGCCAAAAAAGATCGTTGGAAGGTGACGAGGATGAAGAGATGAGTGATGACGACGAGCGCCCTTACCAACGGAGAAGGAGTAATTCGGTATGACCACGAAACCTACTCTAGAAAATTCCCGCTAATCATGGCTAGGGAGGATCAATACCTTCACCGCGAGAAAGACGACCTCCTCGTCGCGGCCTTCGAATTTTAGATGGTTCCTCGGATTTCTCTCGTTCAGACTCTCGGAGCAGATCTGCATCCCCAGCTGTCGCTGCACCAAAACCTCCGTCAATGAAGAAACTCCGGCAACAACTTCAAGAAAGGAGGGCAAAGTACGATCAGATAATTGCGGGGTACTATGACTCCGGAAACACTTACTCAGAACCT
The DNA here is from genome assembly GCA_023627715.1 of Periconia sp. R9002. Taxonomy (NCBI): domain Eukaryota; kingdom Fungi; phylum Ascomycota; class Dothideomycetes; order Pleosporales; family Periconiaceae; genus Periconia; species Periconia sp. R9002. Next base: position 169,482 of record JAMAHW010000073.1, read on the forward strand.
GTCTCATCGATGGTGTACTCCTTGGCTTCCGAACTTGGACGAGAGGATAACGATCTTTTGTGGAATGCCATCGTCGGAGTTAGCAGTCTGGAGCTATACGGCAAAACGGGCACCGGATTAGGATTGAATCCATTGTCGACCGCAGGAGGATCATCTGGGTGGAATGGTCACCGAGGAGAGCGCATTCGGGGTGTTTTGCGAGACGAAGTACGCCGCCTCAACCCCATGGATGCCAAAGATTTTGCCCGCGAAACAAGCCTAGGGGACTCTACTGGCGTCATTCCAACAAGTGCCCGCTCGGCAACCGACAAATCAATACGACTCTCCCCCGAGCCTCGCTTTCTTCTATTGCGTCACTGGAGTTTGTACGAAAGCATGCTTCACTCGCCTTATCTCTCTGCTCGACTCCACATTTGGAGTGATGCAGGCCGCCGACGTCTCGACAAGCTCCTTGCAAAGATGGGCGTTAGCTTAACCCAGTGCAAGCAAAATTATACGCATATGGATATGGAGCTTAAAAGAGGACTGCGGGAACGGCTCCTGCGGTACGCTCCTGTGTATGGTTTGGATGGCCTCGTGCCGCCTGCACCACGCGGCAACGACTCAAAAGATGGTTGGGGCTTTGTTCGGTCCTGGGGGTGGAAAGCATGTCTGTCCGCAATCGATGCTGGTGTTATATTAGGCGCCATCCTCGAAGTCGGCGACGCAAAGTCCCTCACCGAATCTGCCTTGGATTCCCGCAACTTCGTCGGCACTCAAGACCACAACGAACAAGCCATAGTGGACTGGAGAGAAAACCCGGCCCAAGAGCACATCACAGCCCGTTTCTGGACCGCCTACGATGCCCTTAACAACATCGATCTCCTCGTCCGCCACATCCACACCGCACAGTACCTTCACAAAGCCATCCTCCGCACAGGCACCGCCCTCATCGAGAAGAAACAGATCCGCCACCTTCGCGCCTTCCGCATGGCCGTCGTAAAAGAAGGCCCAGACGTCGAACTCTTCACACACCCTGGCGCTCTGACCAAACTCGCCCTCTGGATCGCCGAAGCCATCGTCGAACTCAACGGCACAAAGGGCAAAGGCAGAGGCTCCGAACTCGTCATGGCCGGCCTCGACGAACCCCGCGGCAAATACATCGTAGTCGGCCTCGGCGGCGGCGGCGGCTCTACGCAAACCACCCGCGACCTCATCGCCAAACGTGAAGCAAAGCAAAAAGCCCGCGAAGCCAAGAAAATGGCCCGTCTCGCCGAGCGCCAGAAACGCCGCGAAAAGCGTCGCGCGCAGCGCGAACGTGCCGGTGAAGACGACTTTGTCTCCGAGTACGAATCAGACACTGAATCCGAGGAAGAGGAAGACGATACGGAAGATGACGACGACGAGGAAGCTGAGGCGTTGCCCAAAGGCCACGGTCGGAATCGGTTCGGCCAGGCGTTCCGCGACATTGCGGCTGAATTGGGCGATTCGGTGGGTGTCAAGCAGGATTCGTTTGAGGCGTGCGTGGTCGAGGTTAAGAAGGAGGATTTGAGTGGGTTTTTGGAGAGGTTGAGTATGCAAGTTGTTGTTACGGGGATGGGGGGTGCGTGAGTGTGAGTGTTGGGGTGTGGGTATGATGTTTTTGGGGAAGGAGGGTCTGTTTCTCATGTTCTGGAATGACTTTTTTCGGTGGGATGGAGGGAGGGCTGTATATGGTGCTGTCTTTGTTTATTTGTCTGCTTCTTTTTTGGGTTTGGGAAATGGAGTCGGTCGGTCGGTATGAGAGGGGTGGAGGGCAAGGCAGTTGGGTAGGGGTGATGAGCGTGTTTTTCTTCTTCTGGTGTTATTTCCCCCACCCCTTTTTCTATCCCATGCTTTTTTTTTTGGCGGCGACGGATGGATGAGTGATGGATGGGCGGGATATGGGTACGGGGGCATAGCGTTCTCGCGTGGTGCTGTTGTTGTGTTACATACATGCATATGTGTAAGGAAAGGGCCAAAGTCATGTTATATATTCTGAAGGCATAGCGTTTTTGATAAAATGGGCATTTTTATATACGGAGATAATGACATTCGTAACTAGAATTGGTGCGTGATGTGTGTGGGAAATAAGGGGTGGTGTCTATATACAGATCCCCTTCCCTTTGGGGCGTCACTTTCCGTTATTCACGTCGTTTATGTACACACAGAGGAGCTATGCGTGCTTCTATACTCAACCCAAAACAAAGACACACCACCTACACAGCTTCAGGAGGACTCACACTCACAAATGCGGTACATTCAAGCTAGCCAAGGCGAGATTGGCGATGCTGAACAGACCCTCGCCGAGAATGAGGCCAGAGGCGAGGACGATGATGGGGGTTTCGCTCTGGCCTTTCCAGCGGCGCCACCAGAGGCTGATGAGGCCGCCGATGGTGCGGGCGAGGGTGAAGGAGGGGGTGTTGTACATGCCTTTGTTTTCGATGTTAGTTATGGGAAATGGGTAGAAGGTGTATGTAGAAAGAGTGGGATATTATAAGGGAAACGGGAATAGGGAAGGAAAAGACTCACCAACAGCGACCGCGATCCCACCCGGAATGAAATCAACCCACCACCCACCCAACCCACTCCTCTTCCTCGCCGTGCCCCAAACCCTCATCGCCGTCCCGACGGCGAAAATAACCGCCGCCCCCGCAGCCCACTCCTTAACCATCGGCGGCAACCCCTTCCCCGTGACCAACCTCGCCGTAAAAATCCACACATACCCCGTCGGAACCTCAAACAACCCGCCCGGAATCGTATACACACGGGTGTAGAGTTTATACACGCCAGCCGAAAGCACAGCACCGACGGCGCTCCCAATGAGCTGGCCCCAGAACTGCGCGTTGGGGGCGGCGCCGAGGAGGTGTCCGCACTTGAGATCCTGGAGGAGATCGCCGGCTTGGAGGGCGGCACTCTCGGAGATGGCGCCCGCGAGGAGGTTGATGATGACTGCGTTTTTGGCGCCGGGGCCGGTGGTCGGCGTCACGAGGGCGAAGACGAGCTGGGTGAGTTTGCTGATGCCTGAGACGGGGTTGAGGTCTGTTTCGCCGAGGGCGCGGACGCCCATTATGGCGAGGAGGAGGGAGAGGATTAGGGCGAGGATTGTGTGGGAGAGGGGGATGAGGTGTGGGAAGGAGATGTGGACGCCTAGGATGCAGAGGGCGAGGGAGATGATGAGGCCGAGGATTGTGGTGCGCGGGGAGATTTGGTGTTCGGGTGGGGCGTCGGGCTCGTTGTCTGAGTCGAGGTGTTGTTTTATGGCCGTGATGGGGTTTGTGGGTGTGGTCCTGTCGGTGTTGCTGTCGAGGCGCGTGTAGGTGGCGTCGCGGGTGATGTTTAGAGTTAAGAGTTCTTTCCATGTGTGGGATTTAACGATGTCTCTGACGGTTGGGTAGTAGAACTTTGCAATGGCGAGGAGAGGGCGTAAGACGAGCCAGCCTAGACTGACGAGAGAGTCTGCAAGCATGACGGCGAGAGATACCCATACGATCCATCCCTTGGAACCGTCTGTCCAGTCTGAAACGTCACCAGGAGCCCAGCCTTTGTGTTTGGCCAACGGCGAGAGGACTCCCCAGCCGATTATGGCTCCCAAGAGCATGTGCAGTGTAGTAGCTGGTCCCATGATTATGCCTTGGCCGACGTAAGCTGGGGATGGGTTTAGCGTCCATAGCCATTTTGTAGCCAGGGGAAGACCAAAGATGGGTATGTCGTGAAGTTGAGGGATGAAGTACGAGACGATAGTGTAGAGTGCAGATCCAGCGAAAGCAATGATGAGAAGTCGTATTCTCGCTTTCCAGTCACCGTCGTCTTCGTCGGGCATCTCTCTCTCCCCTTCGACATCTGCTCTCCCTTCACTTGAACGCGGAGGATATTCAGCCGATGGGGAGTTCGGGGTCGCCAGTAGCACCTGTTCTTCTGGGGTTCCTTCTTCGGTAATATTACCTGATTGCTTGATCACTTGTTTCGATTTTTCGTCTCCATGTAGTACTTGGATCATCAGTGCTGTCGCCGTCCCACTTGGGAATTTGAGCTTCTCCCTGATGATGACTTCTCGGCGCAGTGGTACGGCGAAGACTACCCCAAAAAAGCAGATTCCCAGGGACCAAATGATCAGCCTCGGAAGACTAATATCCAAAGGTCCATTCTCCTCGGGCTTCAAAAGATAGTTCAAGGCGGGAATCACTCCGACGAACCCGCATCCCAGAGGCATGGTCCCCACGCTGCCGGCAACGGACTGAACGAGAACATTTTCCACTGGAGTGAACGGAAACTTGAGAACGCGAGAGATGGTTTTGAAGAAAGCAAAACCGATCAGAGCTGACGGCATGGCCATTCCAGAGACCCATCCCGTCTGTAAGCCAAAGTACATGTTGGAGAAACAGATAACGACTCCGATCGCGAGACCAACTAGCACACCTCGGAGCGTGAAGTTTTGAGGCTCCGAAGCTCGGTCGGCCAAGTATTTGCGGTTCGTGGATCTTTGCGACGCATTCCGGTTAAGTGGTGATCTTTCAGTGTTCTGTTGGTTGCGGTTCCCGCCGCCTATCTCTTCATTGTCTTGACCTCTGTCTGGAGCCATTTCGGTCAACTCTATGGTAGGATGCGGTGTAATGATGAAAGTTTATATTATGAAGCCTTCATGAGTATTAGGGTTAGCTATGCAATGATTTTGCCGCCAGACCAGGCAAAACCATAGATGTTGTTCAGATGTCATGAGTGGGAGCAGATAGAGTGCTAGTGAATGACGGAAGAATGGCGCTTGCTCATTGGTGGGGATTCGCATTTGTCAGCCGTTATCGCCAACGTCTATCGTAGAGTGGAACGCCTCCTTTCCGGTGGTACATCTACAATTTTCACCAGTATTACCCACCTTCCGACTCTACGACCTTCCACCAGATAGCACGATGAAGTTCTCTTCAGTGTTGCTACCACTACTAGCTGCGCCGCTTGCGGCCGCTGAGCATACTTCGAATTGGGCTGTTCTCGTAGGCACATCGCGGTTCTGGTTCAACTACCGTCACCTTGCAAATGTTCTGTCGCTGTACCGCACTGTAAAGCGTCTCGGCATTCCGGACTCACAAATCATCATGATGCTACCGGACGACATGGCCTGCAACCCGCGCAATTCTTTCCCCGGTACCGTATACAACAACGCCGACCGCGCGCTCGATCTATACGGAGACAACATCGAGGTGGACTACCGAGGATACGAAGTCACAGTGGAAAACTTCATTAGATTGATGACGGATAGAGTTCCAGAGAACATGCCTCGGTCGAAACGATTGATGACGGACGAGCGAAGCAATATCTTGGTGTACATGACAGGACATGGAGGCAATGAGTTTCTGAAGTTTCAAGACGCAGAAGAAATCTCCGCGTACGACTTGGCCGACGCATTCAGCCAAATGTGGGAGAAGAAGCGATACCACGAGCTCCTCTTTATGATTGACACCTGCCAAGCCAACACCATGTACTCCAAGTTCTACTCCCCCAACATCATAGCAACCGGCTCTTCAGAGATCGATCAATCTTCGTATTCGCATCACGCAGACAGTGATGTCGGTGTCGCTGTTATTGACCGCTACACGTATTACAATCTCGAGTTCCTCGAAAACAAGGTCCGCGACCCAACCTCAGAACTCACCCTTGGCGAATTGTTCGACAGTTACGATGAGGAGTTGATTCACTCTCGTCCAGGCTTCCGCTATGATCTGTTTAACGGTGGCGCAGAGGCTGCGAGGTCAAGACGTATTGTAGATTTCTTTGGCAACGTACAAAATGTTGAGGTCGACGGTGGCGCGAAGAGGAATGAGACACAATGGCGAGAGGAACTGGAGGCTATAGAGAAGATGATTGAAGAAGCGAAGAGGAGGCATAACGAATCATTGAATGCGCGCCCACAGGCCCTAAATGTCATGGAAGAAGTCCAACATTCCGAGCGCCAGCACACTATCCAAAGAGAAGGAGCTGTCAGGATGGACGAAGAGTTGAGCTGGAAAAAACAAGTCATTGGGGGCGCTGCTCTGCTAGGATGCGCGGGCATCTGGGCGGCGAGTTCATGGTTGGAGTCTCTCTAAGTCAACCGATACACTCTCTAGATCTTTCGACACTGTACCATTATTTTTATCACGTTCATAGCGAGGCGCTTCATACCTTTTTCTGGAATAGATTAATACCCACACAATGGTTTTGGTCGTTTGTCACGGCAGGTCTACCACATAGCGTGCTCAGCTCAGCAACACGCTTTCGGTTATGCATGCCACCTATGCATCGCGTTCTACCAACGATCCTAATCTGTCTACATCTTCCTCGGCAAACTTCTTAATTGGCTTGCACAAGTAGTGTGCTCAACCCCGTCACGGCAACATGGGGGTAATCTGGAGATGGCATCCAGGGTCAATCTGAACCCTCAAGTATGCCGTAGGAACATAATGGAAGACATTTCTGAAACGGGCTCGAACAAGCGCTTCCACAAGATAGGTAAATGCCCTTGAGTAGTAGATGGCCATATTATCTGTTCGGGCGGACAACGCTCGAGGGGGCTGAGTTCAATTGTTTCCGGGTAACTGCACCCGCATCGATCGGATTGCACGATGTATATTAAACTCCAAGACTCTTAGAACCTTTGGAGACACCTTGGCTGCCGGAAACGAACGGCATGATGCTGTTTAGATATCTGGATGATCTACGCCGGGGTTCTTAAATTTGCATACAGATCTCGATTCGACTATTGGTGGGTTGGCACAATCCGTTTCAATCACCTGTTTCAAGCACCGCGGCTGAGCATTACATGTGGTTGGCTGTACTGGTAAACGAGAAGATGTGTATAGTCCTATGTTATGTTCAATGATTCTAGAGCGCTTCTCTTAGTGAGAACGCTGCATAAGACATACAAGATGCTCTCTGAGAGATCCCACGCCTAGATGCTAAGCCTCTAGTCTGCGGGCTGATGCAATCTTCCGCCCCCAAGTATACATCCTTCATTCAAAGCACAAATGATATATATCGCAGGTAGAGCTGGGGGAAAATGCCTAGACGTCGCTGTCGCGGGCTGGTCTGATTCTACCCTCACACTCCTTTCACACCACACTCTTTCATTTTTCCTTTCTTGTACAGTCCATTCGTTCATTCTTTTGTTGCGCCCAAGATGGCAGCACATTACATTCTTTCCACTCTGGCCTTCGGGCTGAGCTTGACCGGCTCGCAAGCTCAATCAACGGCTGTGCCATACACTGACGAAGCTACCGGCATCACTTTCTCCCAGATCACGGAAGAAAATGGGATGACGTATGGTTTTGCCCTGCCACAGAAGGGCAATGACTTTATTGGGAGAATTGAGGCCCCTGTTGCCCCCGGATGGGCTGGGGTTTCGACGTCGTCGGGCATGACCAGTGGTCTGCTCATTGTTGCTTGGCCGCATGGCGACAATGTCGTTGCGTCTTTGAGAAAAGCTGTAAGTATATCCCGAGCATTGGAGTTTTTAGGTTCTATCAAGACATAGAATGGGCTGTTCTTTTGTTTGTCCTGCTTTCGGATCCTTTACGAAACAACAACTGTTAGCTCAGAGAAATAAACTGCTAACGTGATATAGGACGACTATGCCTCCCCTCCAGTCTATACTGGTATCTCGTCTCTCAAAACCATCTCCCTCGGAACTAAGGTCAACTCTACGGCCTTCACCTACACTTTCCTTTGCCAGAACTGCGCCAACATCGAAGGCCTCTCATTCGGAGACGAATCAGAGACCGTGCCAATTGGATGGGCAATGTCCAACAAGGCTGTTGTGACCCCAGGAAGCCCGTCTAGCGCCACAAGCTCCCACGTTGGAGCGGGCGGGCAAGGTATCACAGCCATCAACATGGCCGAAGCTCGCTCTGATAATTTTGATAAATGGGCTGCCTTTGCTTCCAACTCTACCGCGCCTCCTCCCCCGAGTGGCGGCGGTGGGAACTCCACAGCACCTCCAGTCTTCAATGGCACCGTTCCCGTCTCCAACACGACGTACGACTACATTGTAGTCGGTGGCGGACCTTCTGGTCTTATCACGGCACAAAGACTCGTGGAAACGGGCAAGTCTGTGCTGCTTCTCGAGCGCGGCAAGGCTTCGTACTATGCTTCAGGAGGTGACCTGACTGTTCCATGGAATGACACTCTCACCATCTACGAAGCTCCCTACTTCTACAACTACCTCGCCAGCTTCCCAGGAAACGATGCGTACTGTGACGATACCCCAGCTATGGCTGGTTGCATTCTTGGAGGCGGCACAGCCATCAATGGCCTCGCCTTCATCCGACCTCCCAGTTTCGACTTCGGCAGCAAATGGCCCGTAGGCTGGCGATGGTCGGACGTGAAAGCCTCTGCTGAGCGTCACTATGCTCGCAACCCAGGAACCACGCACCCCTCAGCCGACAACAAGTTCTACGATTACGCCGTCTACGACGTCCTCTCCAAGAACCTCGCAGCAGCTGGCTGGAACTATGCCGACTCCAACAAGTCTCCAGACGACAAGGAGAAGTGCTACGGACAAGCCGCCATCAACGTCCTCAACGGGCGGCGCGCTGGCCCAGTGGGGACTTACCTCCCCTTGATGCAGGGCAAGCCCAACTTCAAACTCCTCCTCGAAACCATGGTGCTCCGAGCCGTCCGCACAAACTCCACCATCACCGGCGTCGAAACCCAAGACAAATCCGGAAAACGCACCATCTACAACATCTCCCCCAACGGCAAAGTCATCCTCGCCGCAGGCGCCATGTCCACCCCACGCATCCTCTTCCGCTCAGGCATCGGCCCCAAATCGCAAATCGCTACCGTAAAAACCGGCACCGTCCCTATCACGCTCCCGGACGAAACAGCATGGATCGACTCCCCCGTCGGCACCCTGGTGCGCGACCACACCAACCTCGCGCTCCAATTCAACGTCACCTCGGACATGACCATCCTCGATTCAAACGCATACCTCCACCCCTCCCAAACCGACATCGACCTGTACTCACAACACGCGTCCGGACCGCTAACCTCATCCTCCATCATGCGCCTGACTTCCTTCCGCACAATCACCACCTCAGACAACACCTCCCTAATCATACAAACCATCAACTACGCCACCCAAAACAACACCATCAACACCGTCTTCGTCCTCACCCACAACACCACCTCAACCGGCACCCTCGGCATCACCCCCGAAGGCAACACCATCTGGACCACCTCCCCCTACCTCAACACCCCCACCGACCGCGAAGCCCTCGCCCTCGCCATCGACGAATGGCTCGCCATGACGCGCCTCCCCAACTCGACAATCACGTACAACGGCCCCGCGAACGCTACGGGCGAGCAGATCGTCGCGACGGCGAAAACGTCGGCGGGGACCCACATGACGGGGACGACCATCATGGGCGACGACCCGAAACTCAGCGTCGTCGATGTAGATTGTAGGGTTTGGGGTACGTCGAATTTGTTTGTTGTGGACGCGGGGATGCATGCGGATTTGCCGACGGGGAATACGCAGGCTATTGTTGGGGTGGCGGCTGAGCATGCTGTGGGGAGGATCATTGCGTTGGGTGGGAATAACTCTACCCTACCGCCATCGGCTCCTGGGGATGGTAATGCTACGCTTCCGAGCTTGAGTACGACGAAGCCTTCGTCGTCGTCGACGGTGAGTCTTGTGCCTTCACCCACGTCTATGTCTTCTTCTTCAGTGCCCGTTGTTCCTACACCATCACCCCCCGGAACCCCGACCGTAGTAGTCAAGGAATGGGGTCAATGCGGCGGCCAGACATATACGGGCGGTACCACGTGTGCTGAAGGCCTTGTTTGTAAGGTGTGGAATGCGTGGTATGCGCAGTGCGTACGGGGTTGAATTTTCCTCGGGGAGGGTTTTTTTTGAAAAGAAGGGAGTAAGAGGGGGAGGTGGGTTGTTTCTTTGTATATACTTTACTTTTTACCTTTTTTGGGGGTGGACTTTTTTTGGGGGGGGGTTTGCGGTGAAGGAGCTTAGATATATATAAGATTAAAAGATTCTATACCCACACACACAGAGTACATTCGACATCCCCTCTCACTACATCCATAATTTCGAAAAAAAAAGGACAACTCAAAACCTACATAAACTCAACCCGCCCATGTATGTTTCAAAGGGTATCACGCCGTATTTAATATATACATTTACATATATATGTATGTACGAGGTAAAGAAGTAATATGAGGTAATTACACATGTACGTACGTACGTATATCTATGGAAAGGGAGGGGGGGCTTGGGGTATGAGATGCAAAGGTACGTTACAGAAGAGAAGAGGAGCGAAGAGAGAAAGAGGTATCATTAACAACCGCCAATAGACAGAGAGAAAAGGAAAGGCGGGGTGGTTGTAGGTAGAGAGGAGAGATAATGATGATGCTAAGGATAAAAAAAGGGGAAAAAGAGGACGAGTTCATTCCATCCATCTCCTCGCCTTTGAACAACTGAAAGGACATTGAAAAAAAAAAGAACTCCGTTTTTTTCTTTTGAAAATTTTCCCAATCGCTAATCCGAATAACAAAAAATAGAAAAAAAAACTTCCCCCGCTTTCTCGGGAGGACTGACAAGTCGTTTGTAAGATAAGAGGGGGGAGGGGGGAGGAAGGGGGCAGATATGGAAAAGACAAAACCCGCACGATTCCCCTTTTCACAGAGAAGGAAAAGGGTTACACACTCAATCCATCCGCATGATGACCCCGCCTCTATTGGTTCTGTTCTGTAACAGTCCACCTCCTCTTAGGACCCCTCCCATGCTCGTACACGTCGTCCATGCGCGGGGGACCCCATAGCCCATTCGCCGCGGTACCCGCGTTCTTTGGGGCCCAGAGTCCCGCACCGGCAGAACTGGGGGTGCGACGTGGCACGCTCGAGCCTTTGGCACGTAGCGGGGCGACGTTGTCCTGTGTTTCCGCGTCCTCGACCCCGTTGGTGTCTGCCTGGGAGGGCGGTGGAGTACTCGTACCATCTAATGGTGGGGGTAGAGAGGTGTTCTGGTTTTCAGGTGGGACAGGAGCGGCACCGGTCGGTGTGGATCGAGGAGCGGATGACGATGTCGGTCTGGAATTGGGCGCGTTGTCGAAGTTGAGGAGGGGCATGTCGTCTGGTGGTGGTGTGGTCGACCCGTTGAGATCGAAACTCGGTGCGCGCGCGCCGCTCCAGAGACCCGAGCTTGCCCGCGAGCTCGTAGCACCTGCTGTGTAGCTTGAGAGAAGGCGCGTTGTGGCGCTGCCATTGCTCGAGCTCCTTCGCATGCTGCCTAGCGCGCTGTTCCAACCGCTTCGGACCGGCTCGCTGAAGTTGAATGGGGAGTCGGATTGGTTCACAGGGCTGCTGGTTGCGCTGGCTCCGTAGCCAACGCGTCTGCGATACTCGAGCGAAGGACTGGATACTACGGCTGGAGCCTGTGCCTGTGGTAGTTTGGAAGGGTCTACGCCAGCGCGGAGATGGTCGGTCGAAGCTAGGTATTTCATTTCGTACGAGTCCGACATGCCAGGATCTACAACGGATGCTCGGCGTTGGTATATGGTCGCCGCTGGCGTCTTTGGCTCCTCTCTTCGGACAGCCATGGAAAGGGCAGCGAGCCCAACATCAATCAATACTGGCTGGTTAGAGATGGCACCGAGAAGCGCATTGCAGCCGGCTCCGTGTGTGACTAGCACCAACACTAACTCTTCATCATCTTCTGATTCTCCATCTGCATCTGCATGGGGCACAGGCTCAGTGGCAGAATGTTTCAGCGTTTCTTTCGGGCGGTCGCTGTACGTGAAGCCGTGGATTGGATCTTTGGGAGGCATTGACCCATGCTCTTTGTACCACTGCATCATACCCGCCAGTCCCTTTCTGAACCTCTTGTGCATAGTACTCCACTCGTCGCCGTACTCGCCGCCACCGCCCCACTCCTGAGGCTCCCGCATGCTATCCCACTGAAAATCGACATCGATACATGCATCTCGAGCATGCGAAAAATACCCTCTGGGTATTGGGTCGGCGGGCGAGACTGCGTACGACGGGACTGGCGCTTCATACAGATAACTTCGAGGTTTGTGATGCGTAGGTAGAGCGGGTGAGGAGCCGTCTCGCGATCTTGACCTTTGCCTAAGTAGTCCACTTCCCTGATTTCGACTGTGCCCGTGACTGTTTGCCCGCTCCCTGGCTCCCGGAAGCACCTGTGCCAGACTACCAAGCGTCGGAAACGACGAGTCTTCGGTCTTGTTCCGACCGTTAACCGTCGAGGGCGCGGGTGTCTTGACCCATCCACCCGGAAAATGACCTTTGCTACTGGGCGCCGCGGCTTGCAATTCAACATAATCTCCCCTCCGCAGCAGGTCTGCTTTGGCGCCCGCGACCATCATGGTCGAATTTGGCGGCGGTGTAATATCCTCGAAGTAGTCTGGAGACAGCCATTCGCCAAGAAATGCATCTATCCTCAACAATATTTTGTCTGGTCCAGTATGCGATCTGGAATGAGCCTCTACGCGGGGATCTGCCGCTGATGTAAACGTTCTTGACCTCTCCAACGGACTCGCGCCTAACCGTCCGTCCCGGTCCTTCGCTGGTCGTGGGATGTGGAGCTTCGTCGCGGTATTCTCCCTAGTTGTCGATTGGTATTGTGACAAACCGGCCGCAATTGCAGTGCTCGTCTGTATACATCGTAAATAAGGACTCGAGTGTATGATTATCTTGTGCTTCTTCCTCTTGCGGCCAGCGCCATTTGTTGAGTCTGGGTGGGCGTCGTCTACGTGGTTTGCTTGCTCGTTCTCGCGTTGTTCTAGCAGGGCGGCTATGCGCAAACCAAGGGCTTTTCCTTGAGACCAGCCGCCGTAGGTCAGAGGAGGATCGTAGGGTGTGGGGGAAGTGAGGTGCCATTGCTTATCCGCCGCATCGAGTCGAGCGCCATGCCTGGTAATTGATGAGCTCACGTAGGATGGGACAAAGGAATTGGAGGACAGATGAAGTGATGCCAAAGCATACATACCTCGCAATAATAACCACGGCGGGTCCTTTGGCCATGATTATAATTGTAGAGTGAAGCAAAGGGGCCAAAGCGGGGTTGTTGTTCGTCGAAGGTAGCTGTGGTGGTGAGGGCGTAGCTGCCCCTCAAGCAGGCAAAAGACGTGGGACAAGGTCGATGCCTGATTAATTAAGCCGCGGGGGAGGTGGGCGTCTTGACAAATTTGTGTCTCTGCGGAAGGCACACAGTCCCCCGGAAGGGCAAAAGGACAAAATTGAAGGATTCCCGGCTGTGGCCGAAGGATGGAGAATTGAATGAAGCTGGTGAAGCTGCTGCAATTATTTTGTGCAGGTAGGGTAGGGGCTATGTCATGCGCGTCCGTATTTACGGAGCTCTACTCCGCAACGGGCAACGGACCAACCGAGACGGGTAGACGCGGACCTCTACCTTTTTCTTCTACCCTTGTCTAGACTTGATAGCTTTAATCTTAATTTGAAAGTGTTTTTCTATCTAGAAAATACATTACATACTTTGTCCATTGAACTTTGAAGCGTATGATTTACCATCAATTGATCCTTTAAGAGGATCTCGGGAGAGAGAAGCTGCGGGCGTACGAATCACGTGCTTGATACACGACATCTGGGCCCTCAATGTGTATGTAGGTAGGTATGTACGGCAAACTTGGATCAACATGCACATCTTTGGTATCTACTACTGTGTCCATACAAGGAGTAATTCACCTTTCATGCAATAATATACCCAATACTTTTGATTTTTAATAGTTCTAGACGACTACTATGAAATCTAAATATTTACCTCCTGACCTTGCCATTTCTCCTTACGCAAGGTTTTAATTATTTAGTAACATAAAAAGTAGCTAATACGATCGCTTTTGCGCACTCGAATATCTCTTTACATAGCACTTGTATCCTTGTTACTCTCTCTTTCTCTATGAAGCGAATTTTTGGTATAGCTCAGTGGCCCGTCTTACTGTATACCTGCTACCCCTGATAGCTAGCACTGATGTTTCAATAGACCCGCGAACACGTACAATATACAAATTTGTCTTTTGTACGCTATAAAAGTGCATTATACCAGGAAATAATTCATAGCTAGATTAAGTAATTAGGGTTTCTGCGCCCTCTTCTCGAGACAGCAGCTTCACTACAGCGTCGTACTCCTCCACTGCTTGCGACATCTGAGTCCCACTCGCAGCCCAGGAAAGTGGCGTTCGACCAGAATTATCCTTTGAATCAACGTCAACCTTACCTGTCTCAATTAGCAGCTTAACCACAGTTTCACATCTATTCTCCGCCGCCCAAGATAGTGGCGTGCGACCAAAGATATCCTTTAAATCAACCTCAACCTTGCCTGTCTCAAGCAGCAGCTTGACCGCAGTTTCGGGTCCGGCTATTATAAACGGCCCCTTCTCTACCGTGCGCCACAGCGGCGTCTGCTCGTCCTTCTCCTTCGCGTTAATATCAACCTTATCCGTGCTAATTAGTAGTCTTATTACTACCTCGTGTCTCTTCTCTGCTACCTACGAGAGTGGTATTCGTCCTATATACTTTATATTAACATTAACCTTATCTATACTAAGTAGTAGCTTAACTATTTTTTTATTTTTTTTTTCTACTACCTATAAGAGTAGTGTTTATCCTATATACTCTATATTAATATTAACCTTATCTATACTAAGTAGTAGCTTAACTATTTCTTTATATCCTTTCTCTGCTGCCTACTAGAGTAGCGTCTATTTATCCTTATCTATTATATTAATATTAACCTTATCTATACTAAGTAGTAGCTTAACTATTTCTTTATATTCTTTCTCTACTGCCTACTAGAGTAGCGTTTTTCCTAAATACTTTATATTAATATTAACTTTATCCGTACTAAGTAGCAGCTTAACTATTTCTTTATATCCTTTTTTTACTACTTACTAAAGCGGCGTCCGTCTATCCTTATCTATTATATTAATATTAACTTAGCCTATACAAAGTAGTAGCTTAACTATTTCTTTATATCCTTTCTCTACTACCTACTAAAGTAGCGTTCCTCCTAAATACCTTATATTAATATTAACCTTATCTATACTAAGTAGCAGCTTAACTATTTTTTTGTATTCTTTCTCTACTGCTTACTAGAGTAGCGTCTGTCTATCCTTGTCTATCGCATTAATGTTAACCTAGCCTATACGAAGCAGCAGCTTGACAATTGCTACATTTCCAAGCTCCGCTAGATAAGACAGTACGCTCCTTCGCTTGGGGAACCGGAAGTTGCGTCCGAAGTTCAGATCCTCTATGTCCTCGTAATGGTAGGCCTGTGTTTCATTGAGGTAACTTCCGAGAAGCCGATCTTTAGAGAGCGCATCTACAAATGCCTGGGCAGCCTCCTTACTTTTCGTTGCCCAGGCTGCGAAGAGAGGCGGTCCGTACCGCTCTTTTCCGACGTCAATACAGGAGTTGGCAGATAGATAGGCTCGAATAAGAGCAGGCGTATTATTTGTTCCCATTGCATACAATAGGCTCATTTCTTCTATGTACCTACGTACTTCATGCTTCTCAAACAAGTTCGCTAGCTTGATCCAGGAAGCTCGTAGAAAATTTAGGATAAAATCCCTCTAAGCGATACCGCTTCCCCCTGCTAAGTCGGCATGGTGCAGAATGTTCTGCACCGCATATCTCAGAAAAGGGAACGTATCATTAGCTGACCTGCGTAGGTTGGCAGCCTCAGCTGATGAAGCCTTCGGAAGTTCCTCAGTGATCCCTAGAGCCGCAAAGGCATCCGTGCTCATATAGGCGAGGCAGCACTGCTTTAGCCGCTCATGACTTTTGCCCTGGAAATTGCTTCTGAGGTTAGGCCAGAGGTCACCGAGACCATGTTCTTTCAGCAGAAAGTCCCTAACTGACTCGTAAATAAACTGAACTGTCTGATTCTTAGATGTCGTTATCTCCGCTAGGCCTTTTGACGAATCGAGTATAAATAGTTTAATTACGTCTTTGGTAACCTCATTAGGATCCCAGTTTAATATTGCTTCTAGCTCAACCCCGGAAAGAACAGCAAAGTATAACTGTTCTGGGCTCAATAGCTGCTTTGCGAAAAGAACCCATTAGATACACAGTACCAATTCGTCCATATTATGCGAATCGCGCGTCAAGATATTGCGAAAAAGTGTGTAGAGGTCGCCAGGGATTTCCCTTAGTCTTCGCCGAAGTGCATAGATTCGACCACAGTCATACTCCTTGTTTAGGATGCCTATAACCAGAACTACCCACATAAAAACTCCTGATGCTTTTTCTTGAAGTTCACTTCGGATCTGCTGCGCAATTTTGCTATTCCCAATCTTTAACTCACTTTGTAGGTAGTTAGTGATATCCTGGCTATGTCCTTCTTGCCCTTCTAGCACTAAACTTCGACCATTCTGAATTGTGATGTGTGGGTAGTGCCGGCTTGCAAAGCAAACTTGAAATCTGATACCGGGTGATACCGAGTGAACGCGTTCAAAGAACTTTATCATGTCTCGGACCTGCTCTTCTTCGCATTCATCTAGGGCGTCAATGAAACAGAGTACAGAAGTTTGCCTGAGGTTCTGTATAGCTTGCTCTAATAGCGACTTGAGTGATTCGACGGTCCATTCGTAATCTGGTTTGATGCTCGACGACGAAAAACATGCCGAGTCAAGAACACACTGTAGAGCGGGATGCCGTTCGAGGAGCTGCAGGAGCAGTGACCGATAAGTCCCGATCGTAGACTTTTCCATGTGCTCGCCTCGTGCGTTAAAAAAGAAGGAAATAATGGTTCTATCCTTCAATTTCCTCGCATTTGCAAGAGCGTATTTCATCAAGGTAGATTTTCCAGTTCCAGGCTTCCCTTTGATCCATAAGAAGCCGTGTTCGCCTAGTTCGGTCGTATTGAGCCAGTCGATGTACTCGGGCTTTGTCAGTATCCATTTGCATGTCTTAGCATGCGCGTTTTTGATGGTCATCTGGCGTGCTTCGATTTGGTCGAATCGCAAGGAATCTAATAGTATCCGCCTTTGGTCGTTGTGCAGTGATATGACTCCCTCACCCGCGGACTCCATGATCTCTTTGTGAAGCCGCTTAAAGGCATTTTCTTCACCTTCGCCATAATTTGGTAACATAAAGATGCTAAATAATCCTAGCATTGAGTATGCTCTGTCTTCCTTGCGGGTGGTGTGACGGCCTTCCGACCATGAAAATCGATCCTCTTTGCTGAAGCCATGCAAAGGAGCCCCCTGGAGAACTCGAAGAGGGATTCCCGTTATTCCATGAATTTGCCGCTCTAGACTCCTCTTGTCACCTAACCAGGTTCCTTCTTTTGAGAAAAATTTGACAGAATGTGGAGCGATGAGCTCTTGCAGGGTCCAACCTCGGGTAAACCATCTGCTTTGCCGAAAAGATGGCTCCCAAGTATACTGAAAGTTCTCGTAGTCTGCTTCCCGCTTTTTTGTGGAGACATCCGCGAGATACACATAGCATTGAGATGCTTGTTTATACCAGCGAAACATCGAGTTGATTGCATCCTGGACTTCAACAGCATCTGCCTTGTTGATGCAGCAGGTATCCACCCAGAAATATTCTAAGCCGTCACGTTTGGCCTGTTGTGCGCAGAATCGAATTTTGTCATAACCCGCCTTGCTCTTACTTTCGTAGTTCGAGAACTCGTCGAACGTCACCTCTTGATCCTCCTGCCAAGTATGCGAAAGTATAGCATAGCGAGGGATTTCGTCCTCGTCAAGTATGTCTTTAGTGAAACTCAACTCGTCATCGCCGCTGAGGTTTAGAAGCCGCATTGCGTCGTACAGGCTCTTGACGGTACTAGGCTGATTAATCGGTGGCAACGGGGGTTTTCATCCGTTCGTTCGGTCAAAGGTGACAATGCTAACTATCGAGATCGCTGCGAGTGTTAGCGGTCAGAGTACAACTTTTTGGTGTGGAATAATAGTCCAGTTGTGGGAGAGCGATGGTGCGAGAGGTAGTTAGATGGTTGCGACAGGCCGTCCCTGGCCATGTCTGTTGGCGGCGCAGCAGAATGTGGCGGAGCAAGGCTGAACAAAAAACTACAAAGCCCAAACACAATGTTTACCAATGTATCTCTACCAATATATCTTGCTATGCTATATAAATTTATTTTCTCTACATTACAAATGCTAGAGTAGAGGTAAACATATTGTGCGCTAATGTGCTGTAGCGAAGCTTTAAGCTGCTCTAAATTTAATAACGATCACATTAAATTACGTGCACTGAGGACCTCGTAAACCAGAATGGGGAGCCGAGCAGAGAGCCGAGACTGCATGATCAAACATTTTCGTACAGATCTATGCACTTAGCCTTATCCTTCTAACCCACCCCGCGGTTCCACTGGAAAGTCTTGAGACGGCGCATAGCGGTAATGTACTCGGGATTTTGTTCTGGCTCGGCGAACGTCTTGTCGTTGTACAGTCGCTCGATGTCTTCCAGTAGGCTCGTTATGTTTTTCCAGGTGAAATGCTGGCCTACCAATTCGTTGCAAGCGCACAGTGCCAGACGATTCCAAAACGCGTCACGAGTACAACGTTCTACTCCCCGTAACTTGCTCTTCAGCATACTCGGCCCATTCTTCACAGACTTTGCTGAAGTAGGCTGGGTCCTCACGCATTTCCAATGCATGATTTGTCCACTCGTCTAGATAACCTTGAGCAATTGATCGCAAACGTCCGATATTGACTTTTCGCGGGACCAGATATGGACGTTCCAACGACAAGTCGAGAGCGGAGGGCCACGCGCCGGTTTGAGCGCTAAGCTCCGGTGGCTCAGGTTGAATAGGTCCGGTCGTCAAGGAACTCATGTCATGAAGGATGCCTTCGCATAATCTCACAAGGAAGTTGAGGTCCTTTTCCTGGATCTCCAATACTATGAGTCCCTCGGACACATTTGGTACTATGCCTCTGCGTGTGTTCTTCGGAAGGCTCGTACCGGGAGAAACGGCCATATTCCTCGGGAGATTCACTCAACAGATCGATATAGTATTCGGAAATCGCATATCCTGGACTGCGGCGGATAGCCCCAACCTGGAGTCCAGTCTCAACACTCTCTTGATCAAGCGATGCGAATGTGGCGGGCTTATGGCGACCCCTCGAGTTGAGGAAACGGAGCAGGGTGGTAGTTTGCGAGAGATCTTCCAGGTTGACATGGGGCCACAGATATGCTTCTCTGTATTTTGTACGCTTCCTTGCCCTCTCCGTTTCTTTCTTATAGGCTACTAGATCCGGGCGATGAAACTTCGACATACCGGGCCACGCTTCCAGGAGCAGCTTTTATCTTTACTCGGGTTTCTTTTTTGTCCATCGCTGGCGAATTAGAGCTTCATGTCGTTCCAAAATCGCTGAAAGGGTGTCATAATCCCGAAAAATGGATGCCACCCTTGCTTTTGCTCTAGCCTCTGCTACCTCGGGCGTCAAATCCAATGGCATATTTCCTCCGCCATTTTGACCATCCTCTTCATTGTCGCTGTCCTCTGTGTCTTCCTCCTCGTCTGATGTGCCTGCCAAATAGCCTCGTTGTGTGACGATGGGAGGGGCACTAAGATTATTCAAATCAATGGAATAGTGCTGGAATTCACCAGGTTCTAGCTGAGGAAGGACGAGGTCGCGTAGGTTGCCATTGGCTCGCGATACCATCTTTTTGGAGTCGTCGCTGATATTTTCGCGACAAGAAGTACGGAGGCGTACGCTGCACGCCCCTTTTCTAGTATAGGGTTAGTGACTGGCGCTACGCCTGGTTATTTACCAAACTTAAAAGACAGATAACTACATGAATTTACAAGTAAAGAATAGTCCTATTTCACTCTTCTCCGTATCCTACACGTATCAAAAAGAACAATCACGTGACGATTAGTTACATGTGAGCACGGCCCCAGCCTAGGACGTTACCTGCACATGTGAGATTCAAACCAGTGTTGATACCGTGACTGATTACACCAATTAATTGCGAAGAAGAAAACACTTTTAATGTTCTAACATCATCCACTCGTTCCCCCACCCCCAAATCGACAACAGCAGCGAAGCATGTCAAAGCTCAAATTGCAGATCGTTACCAAAACGCACACCGACGGATTGATGGGAACGACATGTCAAACACTAAAAACACAGCAAAACGTTAACTCCGCTGCTGCAAGATAAACAGGAGGGTAAACACCGAGAAAAAAAACACATAACCACAAGCTTTTTTCATCCATCATCTCGCATTATTACTTCGATTGATATCTACAACAAATAATCTCCCCCCGTCTCCCTCTCAATCACATCAAACATGGGCTTCGCCGAAAAAAACCCCGCCAGGCTCGACCCCGTCGTCTTCTGTGTGTAAATCGCATCCTCGTCGGCAATCTTAATCGTCTGCGTGCCCGTCCCCGCGGCGGCGGCATCCGCGAGGAGCTGCGCGTGGCAGCACTTATCGAGCGCGACGAACCAGAAGACGGCTTCCTCGATGGTTTTGCCGACGGTGAGGAGGCCGTGGTTTTGCAGGAGCGCGGCTTTGTGCGGGCCGAGGGCGGCGGCGATGTTGCGGCCTTCTTCGGCGGCGAGGACGATGCCGTTGAAGGAGGCGTAGACGACGTGGTCCTGTTGCGTGGGGTAAGTAGATGTATGTGACTTATCAACTAACTAGGTATCCAAGAGGGAAAAAAGCGAGGAGAAACACGCACATTATGAAACGCACAAGCATCCTGCGTAATCGTCTCCAACTTCTTGCCCAACGCACAATACGCGCGTCCGTAAATCGTATGTGAGTGCGCCGCGCACATGACATCCGGTCTCGCCTCGTGCACAGCATGGTGAATCATGTACGCGGCGGTATTCAAGAGCCTGTTCTCTCCGCCGTCGATGACTTCGCCTTTTTCGTTGACGAGGATCAGGTCCGAGGCTTTGATCAGGCTGAAGGCGGTGCCGAAGGGGTTCACCCAGAACGTGTGCGGGTTCACGGGGTCGCGCAGCGTGATGTGGCCGGCGACGCCTTCGTCGAAGCCGTATTTGCCGAAGATGCGGAAGGCGGCTGGTTGTTTCGATTAGTTGGTTCGTCTGTTTAGATACAAGCTTGGGAGGGGACGTATAAAGCGGGTTAACTTACCAGCCAACCTCCCCTTCAAATACGCCCTCTCCTTGTACGGATCGTCGAACTTGGGCGGCGTGGGGAACTTCACGGCCTGCGTCTGTGCCTCTGCCTCCGTGAGGCCCGGTTCATGGGGCGCGGCCGTCGAAGGCTTCTTCTCGTCCCCATTATGGGCGGGGGTTTCGATGGCGGCCGGTGGTGACATTCTTCCAGCTTTCTCTCAAACACAAATTGTGAAACGACAGAATACACGACGACCCAAGTGAAGTAAACCCTTTCCTTTTCTTTTCTCTCTCTCTCAATCAATCCCTTTTTTCAATACTCTGGAAGGGAAGAGAAGGGAAGGGAAATACAAATACGAAGACGGGAGACGGAAACGGAGCGAGGTAGGTGGGGGATGTTAAACGTCCTATATAGCCCGCGATAGATCGATTCGTCTTTCTTCCCCACCCTACGTAGTTAGTAAAGGGCGTCAAATCGCATTCCGCCCCCCTCGTTCTTCCCCGCAATTCCTCGTTTTTGGGTCCCGAATAGGGATAGAGGTTTGGACGGGTTTGGAAGCTTGTGTGTGTATGAACCTTGGTTAACTTACCCCTCATTCCCTCCAAATCCTCCAATCCTTCGTTCGTAATATAGCGTGCGCGTGCTCAACCTCGGACCTTGGCAAATGGCAAACTTCTAGGGCAGCTAACTTAGCTAGCTGCTAGACTACGACTTGAGGGACTTGGACGTGTAAATGGAATTACCCGATATGGCTTAGTACACGCGGGATTTGTATACATGTCGCTTGATTGGGGTTAGGTGGGTGGTTAGGTGGGGTAGTCATGGTAGGTAAGGTGGGGGAAAACTGGGGGAACATGTAGGTAATATATGCATGTCATTGAGCATCACGGTCATGGAATCAAGCCAATTTTCTTTTCGTTGCTTTAGAACATTCATTTTCGCATTTTTGAATCTCTTATTCTGTGCCAAGGGGGGTTCTCTTTTCCGCAAATGTACTTCCCGCGCGTGTATGCATATTATATGTGCCCATCTATCCATCCATCTGTCTGCCTGTTTTTCTCACTTGAAAAAGGGGTATCGAGTAGACATGACAGATGACAGACAGAAATGGTGACACAAAAACACACGCCCCCGAGAAGAACGAAAAGAAACCCCCTCTCATGCATTCATCGCTCATGACTCAAAAATCGGGCGACAAAGTAACCCCAGGCCAAAGCCTACAACGCCGGTAGAGCGCCCTTTTTTACCTCCATCATGAAAGAAGAAAAAGTCACGCCCACAATGAAAACCGACCATATCCATCCGTCTCCAAATAAAAGGTCGCCGCCTGTAAAACGCCATTTGTCATGCAGATCCGGATGATGCCGAGCGTTTGCAAAGAAAGAGAGTAAAGGAAATCACACCCTAGCTAGTACTGTGGGTAAGAAGACGCGGCTTGACCACCGTATGCCATTTCCTGAAAGCCGGGAGGCACCTTCCAGCCGTGCATATTGCAGGCACGGATGTACGCATCAACAGCCTCACCAACACCGTAGTCTTGGTTGCCCTTGACGAGACGGGCGGGTCGAGGATCCTTGGAGCTCATCTCTAAGCGAACTGAGAGTAGGATGGATTCGATCGTTAAGATGGAACTCCAGCCAGTATTAGTCAGAAGCTGTATTCCGTTAGCTAGCGATCTGATGTTATGTCGCGGGGAACTTACCTCCATACACATGGCACCACCTGCAGTGACGTGACCGCCGCCACCTTGCTGGAAACCTAGGAATCGGGGGCGGATGACGCGAACAAATGGCGGAGCAAACGGGTACTCTTTACCGAAACGCAGCTCCAAAACAATGCTCTTGTGGCCCATCTGCTTCATGTCCTGTGCCAACGGAAGTTCCGGATCGAACGAATGCATCTCGACGATCCATTGATACATATTATTGATCTTGTCACCATCGATATGCCAGCCGAGTTCATGCAAAGGGTGTTTCGATTGAAGTTTAAGAAGATCGGCAAGATCGCCCATGAGACGCTTCGTGGCGGCTGGTGTGGCCCAGATCGGCTGTTCCAGCATTGGTAGGGTCTTGTAGTCGAGCGTACCAGGGACATAGTCCGTCAGAGGCTTCGGTGGTGTTGCCGGCGAAGCGACCGACTTGCCCTTGAAGAGCTTGAAAAATCCCGTTTTGATGGTGGCTTTGCCCTTGTCTGAGGTGGGGGTCATGATTCCCACGGACCCAACGGCGGGTTGTGAGGCATCCGCGTCTTCGTCTTCATCCTGAAGAATGTCTCGATCTTGTTGAAGTGTAGCAACGCTAAGATCATCATCATCATCAATCTCGATTGGATCATACGCAGAGGAACCAGAGGTTTTCTGGCGCTTATTGCCGCACGGAGTAGCGCTTGAATGAGATTTGGAGTGCCGAGAGCCGCCAATGGCTGACTTGGGGATGATGAGTTTACCTCCTGGCCCGCTCGGAGTGTAGTGGGGATCTTGTGCAACGAAGTCATTGGGTTTTTTCTCCAAGCCGCTGTTGTTCACCTGACCATTGCCGTACTGACCAGTAAACACAAAGAGATAACGCGTCTGGATCCAATCAAGCTGTGCAACAACAAGATGAGGGCTACTGCTGACGAACTCTTTGGGGGCGTTCACGATTTCATTGAGCGCCATGGCTTGGTTGAACGCGAGCTCGCTTTTGGGCCAGTAATCTCCGGAGCCCGGCGAACGGCCAAAACTGGAGTATGACAGACTGGTACCGCTATCAAGAGAGTGATATACGCCATGACCATATGCTCTACCGTGAGCCGTTTCTTTGAAATGCAAACCTTCGCGAATGATGCTATGCCAATTGTGCAAAGGACTGCCGTGCCAGGCAAACAAGGTCGGATAGGTAAGATGTAGCCGCTGCGTTGTATGTCGCATAGCATCAAGGAAGCGACGCTCTTTATCAGGGGCCCCCATAGCGAATCGGAACTGAGTCCAGCCGGAAACGCCGTAGATGCGGTCTTTGGACGTCGGTCCGGCATTGTTGTTATCTGCAACTTGCATGATGCAAGCTCGGTTAGACGCAATGATCCATCGGAGTATACCTAGGCCAGCAGGGGACAGACGATCGACCCAAGAGCGCAGCGTAGACTGGGCTCGGCGTTGAAGATACTGGCTCATCTCTGCGACACTAGGAAGGAGGTCAAGAAGGGCGACGATAACATCTCGCTTCTCATTGTCTTCGAGTTCGTCAAAATTGCGATCGTATGCATAAAAGGAAGCCTTCCGGAACTCGTTGCTTGGTGGCCGGGAGCGGGACTTCGAAGGTTTCTGCTGTGGAGCAGACGAAGACGGCTGCGGTTGTTGCGTCGCGTACGGCGAGGCATTCGATTGCAATTCTTGATGAGGCGTCGCAGTTATGGGCTCTGAGACAGTCACGGTCGGATACAGCGATGTGTGTGTGACTCGACAGTGAAGAGCTTTATTGGGATCATCATCGGTGCGAATGACGAGCCATTCTCCAGTGTGAACAGGGCAAGGAACGCTTCTATCCTCGAACAGTATTTCCTTTGTCGATGCATTGTATCGCATCTTGACGGGTTCCGCCAGTGTTTTAGGTTTTGGCGTGCTTGCTGCTTGGCCTGGGAGATTGAGAGGAGTTGTCCGGGTATCTTGAAGGCCATTGTACGCAGTGTAAGAGGGCACCATCAAACTCAAACCGTTAGGGAAATCCGCGAGCTTGGAGCTGCGAGCGCTAGCGTAACAAAAGCTGACGAGCAAGTCAACAACCTTGGGCTGAGATAGGATTTCATGTTCGATACTGGGACCAAAGCCGAGCGACATGTATTGCCACAAGCACAAACTGTTGTCGCAGACATATGGCTTAATAGCCTGGAGATCGTCTGGCATCTTCGAGAAGCAGACGAGGCAAAACTCTGTACAACGCACAAAGTGCCTCAGAGCGAATTGCATGCTTATCAAGGGAAGTGAATGCTCTTGACCCACGGGAGCCTCTGAGATGTGATCGCTCGTGACAAGGGCGGGAAATTTAGTGTCCGCAGTATCGGAAGCCATGTACTTGTCAGCCAAACCAAGCTCGGAGTGATTCTTGTGTCCGAGAGTATCTAGATAGAATGTTTCAGCGCCATGCCATGACATGCCATTGTATCGATACCGGAGTAGCTGAGCAAACCGATCCTTGAATAGGCCATTGAGGGGCCGCGAGACGAATGAATCGCGGAAGCCGCGTAGAGGGGGCGGCATGGCACCTTGCGTCTCATCCGGATTTTCCTTCTTTTGACGTTCCTCTTTCTCTTTGCTAAGATCGGTAAAGGCGCGAATTGCTTCTTGTAACGTGGGTTTGTAGGTATTGCAAATGCCAACCCGCATTGCGAAGTTGTATGAAACGCGGCTCAAATCATAGGCGCTCAAGGCTTCCAGTGACTTGTACCCGTTGGGATACGAGATGATCAAAGTGAGGTACTCAGTTGGCTTGACATCCCATGCCTGCATAGCTTCTTCAGATATGCCAAGCTTTGATATGCGGCAGGAGAGGGTTACATAGCATGCAAGGCCCTCCATCAAGCCTCCCAAATATCCGACTTTGAAACCGTTGAGTTTAGCTGTAAGCAGATCGGAGCGAATGCGCTGGCGAAAGGCCAATGTTGATTTTGTAGAGCTAAATCCTTGTGTCGGTTGTGAGAAAATACTTGGTTGTGAAAGAGGTTCGTCGCCGGGGAAGAAGTCATCGCCTTCATCTGAGTCGTCCTCCACCCCATCGTAGTCCTGAGAGTCGGCCATTTCCACATTGCCATCCTCGTCCCTCGAACGTAAGCCCTGAGCGACATGTTCTAGGATCTGCTGGACTGACTTCCCAGAAGTGCCTCTAGCGATGGCATCTAGTGATAGTGCGATGTGGGTGGGAGCGTCATCGTCGGTTGCGAAGAGCATGCATGTGTGGCTGGAAGGGTACTCTGAGACGTCAGGAATCATGATTGTCAGACGAATTTGGCCATTAGGAAGGACGCAGGTAAACCGGAACTGGCCATCAT
Source organism: Periconia sp. R9002 (assembly GCA_023627715.1). Lineage (NCBI taxonomy): Eukaryota > Fungi > Ascomycota > Dothideomycetes > Pleosporales > Periconiaceae > Periconia > Periconia sp. R9002. Next base: position 195,582 of record JAMAHW010000073.1, read on the forward strand.
CCTCGCCCTGTTCAACATTGGATATACCGTGAGTAGACACGCCGGCTTTTGCCTCCCCAAGGTCGGCGATGAACTGACGTCGTGGCATAGCTGGATACTTTGAAAACGGCAGTCAATATACAGATTTCCAAAGTGGGTTCAGATCGACGAGGGGTGTTACAATGCACGATCGTGTTGTATAAATCAGGCCTTTGTAGGGTTGAGACGTCAGCCAATGGAACCAGGAGGGGTCTTGTCCAGGTAGTTGCAGTCGAAAAGCCGAAAACGCAAAGAGCAATTAGAATGGCAAGCGGATACAAACAAGCCGCCTACGATGATTGTTGGATTAGATTCCAGGAAAAAGTCTATGCCAATGGGCACATGTGCGGGCGAATCGCCCCAAGCAAGGGCAGCAGAGTAGCTGCAGTCGTCTGCGGAAGTCCAGGCGGTGGCTGGTGATGTATTATATTAACAGGGCAAGAAGCGTTGAGCCGAAGGTGAGGCAAGGGGAAGAGGCGGTGGAGTAAATTGGAGAGGGAGGAAGAGGAGGGGAGAGGGAGGGTTGAAGTAGAAGGTAAGGCACGGTGAAATGGGAAAGCAGCTACTCCAGGCAACGACCTCGATTGGGTAGCTCTAGTCTGGCTGGCTGTGTTTACGCCTTAGCCACCACCCCGCACTCTGTCCATGCACCATATGCAGGCCGCCATTTTGTAATATCCATCTACCTAATAATTATCTGTCTATTCTATCAATTGATAATAGCCTGGAAGAAGGAGAAACACATGTACATGGTAGCTGCCGCAAGCACCCAGGTGTTGAAATAGCCCCGCACTTTATCACCTTAACCACGCCACATGCAACGCTTCGAGCAGCTTTTGTCCCCAAGATGATGGTTTCGTCAGGAGTATTCTACATCCAGGCAGGTGTATCTGTACAACGGTTTTGACTATTTTTCCTATAGTTTCGCTACTTCGGAATTCGAGTTTAGACTATTGCAAGGTTACAAGAGGTGTAGCATTGGTTGTCATGGCGTGGACCATGGCCTGTAGTACTAGTAGCTAGCTGCCGAAGCGAACATGCAGCTATTTTGGAGCCTCGCCTTGTCTCCGTGGCTATGTCCGTCGACACCTCTCCACACCACACCAATTGGAACACCATCGCCATCGTCCTCACCACCCTACACAAGAAGAGCACCGCTCCAACACAATGGCCGTCCCCTCGGAGCCTACCACCCTCTCCAAATCCCCCCACGTCTCCGACCCCACCCTAGCACCGTTCCTCCAACCGCAATTCGACCCCGCCGAATACCTCAACACCACACTCCCCGCCCTCTCCCTCTCCACCGTCTCCTCGCGGCCGCTCAAGCAAGGCACCTCCGTCACCCTCTCCGAGCTCTCCTCGCAAACCTCAGACCTCCTCTCCCAGCTCAACGCGCACACGACGCGCCTCTCCGCCATCCTCACCCAGCTAACCGATGACATCCTGCGCAGCGGCGCGCGTCTTGCATACGAGGTTGAAGTCTTGCGCGGCGAGACATTAGGCCTCACCGAAACACTATCCGACACGCTTGCCCCGTCCATCAAGCATTTCGTCCCTGGCGGCATATCGATCGAGCTCTCCGAACCCACCGACGAAACAACCACCACCACCGACAACGCCGCCCCCTCCTTAGAGAAAGCCAAAGACGAACCCCCCAACCCTTCGACCTCCACAGACCCCCAAACAACAACACCCCCCTACATAACCCAACTCGAAACCCTAACCCTCGTCCGCACCCGGCTCGACACAGTAATCAAAACCTTCGGCGAAGCCATGCACTGGACGCTCCCACCGAGCGAAATCTCCCTCACGTCCTCCCTCATTTCCGTCTCCGCACCCTCGATCTCTCCCTCGGGCGAGCCCGACGACGTCCCCACGCGCGAGCAAAAAGGCAAAGACTTCGCCGCCGCCCTGCGCACCGAGATCGCGGACCTACTCGCGGGAGACGACGGCGTCGACGCCGCGAGGGTGAGGGTCCAGGCGCTGAGGGACTTGGCGGGTGTGTGGAAGGGGACTGTGGAGGAGAAGCCGAGGGCGAGGTTTGTAGAGGGGCTTGCGAAGATGGTGGAGGAGAGGGTTAAGAGTTTGGAGGCGGAGAGGGAGAGGGCGAGTGCGAGGGCGGGGAGGGGCGCGAGTGTGAATAAGAGTGCGCCGGCTGGGAACGCGACAACGGTGGCTGCTTCGAATACGTCGTCGCAGCAGAGGACCGGCGGCGGTGGGTTTTTGGATAATTTGCAGAGGATACGGGAGAGTTATATATAGATTGCACAGAACACACACATGCAAATGTTCAAGCAACACAAAAAACTTCTCACATTCTATTCAACAAATCACCTTACTCCCACCAACCTAAGATCCTACGTTCCCCTACTCCCAACAACCACTCATACACCTCAAACCCACCCACTCCCTCCACTGTTCACCTGGCAATCTCGGGCTCGTCGGGGGGAGGCAAATTCCAGAAAAAGGACAGCCTCGACCCCAGACCACGAACCCTCAAGCCGCGGCGAGAAGCGAGGGAGGGGGATGGGGAGGATGGAAAGGTATGTGTGTGTCTAAGGATGGTACATATATGCAGGATCGACAAGACTCTTGGTGAGTGAGTGAGTGTAAGTGAGAGTGAAACAAAAAAACGCCAAAAAAAAAGTCTCGACACCGCGTCATTATGCAACCGTGCAAACGGGGAGAAAGAAAGAGGGAGAAAAAAAAAAAGAAAAAAAGGGAGAAGTGAAACGCTCATGGAAACGCCAAACAAATACCACAATGCCGTGAACGTAAAAAGAAGGTAGAGGAGAAAGAATTAATACGCATCCAAAGCAGCCAGAGCCCTCACACCCTGCGCTTCAAACGCCGAAATCTGCCGCTCGCATTCCGTGCGCAGCTTCTCCTCGCCACGCTTAGCATTATAAAGGACCCACTCTTCAATCGACATCTTCTTTTCGGGGCTCGTCATGCCGGCCTTGATGGACTCGACGAGCAAGGGCGGAGCGTCAGTCATATTGATATTCTCCTTGTCGAGACCGGCGTCGACGACAACGTTGGACACGACACCGAAGAGATCGCGGTTCTCGAAGAACTCTTCCACGTTGATGGGTTCCCAGCCCGAGGTACCGGGAGGTGGGTCTTGAGGGGTGGTGGGTGTGACGGGTTGGTTTGTGGCTGGGGTAGTGCTTTCTTCTTCGTTCTGTGGGAAGGTCCGTGGGGTCTTTGCTGGGCTGAGCTCGTAGTGGCGGAGACTTGATGGCGATTTGAGAGATGCGAATTTGCCCTGAGCAGCGCGCTGGGGAGTTTGTCGGGGGGTTTGCCGGGGAGTAGATTCGAGGAAGTCTGTGTTAGAGAGATTGCTTAGTCTATTCCGTTTTGGCGGAGGGGCTGGGGCATCATCGACATCCATCTCGTCGCTTGTGCGCTTTTTCTGCCTGGTGGCGCGGGATGATGCGACGGAGACGATTGATGTACGCTTTGCAGCTACAGCAGTCTTGAGTTTGCGGCCTTTAGGCGCTGGTTTTGGTGGTCCTGAGGCGATAGAATCTGTAAAAGAATCGGCTGCTGGCTCTACATGGTCTACTTCCATTATCGATTCCTCCAGCAGTTGTTTCTTCGTCTTGCGTCCCCGCTTTGCAGGGGCTTTGCTAGTCGTAGATGCTGTTGATTCGGCAAAGGATTGGACTGCTGGCTCTACACTCATCATTGACTCCTCTAAGAGTTGCTTCTTCGTTTTACGGCCTCGTTTCGCGGGAGCTTTGCTAGCGGTGGATACCGTGGACTCTGCAAAAGAAGTGTTGACAACAGATTCAAGCACCGAGTCTTCTAGGCCTGCCTTCTTGGTTCTACGTCCCCGCGCAGCAGGCTTTGACGGTGCGACCGTTACTGACTCTGCGACCGACTCGCCAAACGATATAGCCGTATCATCTGGGGGTAGAGCCTTGTCAACGCCCTTTTTCACGCGTCCTGTATTTGTAGTCTTCTTACTAGCTGTCGAAGACCTATTGGAGGCTCGTTTGCCGCGTGCGGCTTTGGCTTTGGGCGCGGGGTGATAGAACTCCTTGAGAGAGAAAAAGAGACAGTCGGGTGCACGTTTGAAGTGTTCTTCAGTGGGATCATCGCCAGCATCCCAGGCATCGAGGGATAAGGAACAGTATGCGCAAGTGACACCATCGGGTGTGTCAAAGCTGGGATCATAGTACCAACCAGCCTCTACCATCTACGATCTGTTAGTCTGGGTTTGAAACGAGGAGTTTTGCGCATTGGACGCACCTGATCAACACTGGGGAATCCGGCTGCTACATCCAGAGGCCATAAATCGGCAAATGTCATGCGACGGGCGTCCAGCATTGCTTCGCTGAGTGGGTCATCTTCGGTGCGTCCAGGATCGCCGCTTCGCAGCCGGATACAGACATTGATGGCGAGTCCACAGTTTGGTGAATGTGTGAGGTGCTCATAGGCAGGGACGTCTTCCTCCTCCCAACCGTCTAGCTGTGTTCCGCACGCGAAGCACTGGACATTGTCTGGACTGGCTGAGGTTGGAAAGAAAACAAATCCACCGTATGCCAAATCCTCAGGTCGCGGGCTTGCCAATGGCCATCCTCCTTTTTGCGCTGCTTTCGGCGCCGACTTCTTCGAACGGCTTGAATTTCGTCGCGACTTCGATTTTGGTGGCTGGAAGCTCTCGAGACGCGCCTGAAAAGACGCGTAGGACGCATCCATTGTGTGTGTAGGTGGGCTATATCGGGCGCAGCGCTGGTTTGGAGATTTCGTTTGTCGCAGATGATTGAAATTAGTATAGGCGCCTCAATTGGATTGATTTGTGCGGTGTGTGACGGGATGCGTGTGTGCGCCGCGGGTGTGGAAGAACAGTCTAGGTAAACAAACTCCCCGCTGGGGTTGTTGCCAAGAAAGATAACTAAGCAGTCCTTCACTTTTAAGTATACAGCTCGGTTAGCTACGCTAAAACTTTACTTAGCTAGTAAAAGCTTAGTATACTATTATATTAGTTTTTTTTAGTAAACTAGTAGCTATATTACTTAATTTTTTTTTACTTTAGTTTTACTAGCTAAGCTTATATACTAAACCTAATATACTACTAACTAGATTATAACTAGCTATAATATATATATTACTCTAACCCTTTTGCCCTTCTAGTAATTACTAGAGCTTAGAGCTATTACTCTAGATAGTTAATATAATATTCTTTCTATTTTATTTATAGTACTTATAGCTTTAAAGCTACTATAATAAACTAAATTATATCTATACTATCTAATCTTATAGCTTATTTAATAATAATTCTAAATATATAATTATATACGCTATAACTAATTTAGCTATATACTATACTCTTCTATCTTAGCTATATCTAAAAACTCTTTTTCTACTTTACTATATAGTTTTCCTAAATATATTCTATATAAAAAGGTATTTAGAAAAATAAACTACTTTTATATAAAAACTAGGCTTTCTCTATTATACTAAACTATTACCTAGTACTATAATTATATACTAAAAGTATATAAGTATACTAGGTTTTCTTATAGATTATTTTTAGTTTACTTTAATTTAAAGTCTATAAGTAATATTCTATACTTTTTTCTCTCCTCTCTTAAAAGTTTATAAATTAATAGTAGCTTATACTTTATATATATATCTACTTTAAAGTAATTAGAAATCCTTATTATTACTTATAGTACACTTCTATCTTAGAGTAGCCTACCTAAGTACTAAACTATATCTCTTTATATTATTTTAATACTAATAAAGATAGTAAATAAGTTATCTAAAGCCTATATTTATAGATTAGAAAATATCTTTTAATTAATTAGTTATTTAAGCTTATTAGTTTATTAGATAGTTTTACTAGTAGTAAGCTATTAGTAGTAAGCTATTAGTAGTAGGTAGAAGTCTTAATAGTAATAGGACTTATAAAAGAATAGTAGTAGAAAGCCTATACTTATATATTTAACTACTTAATTAATAAGTAATATAGTAACCTAGCGTAGTCTTTATAGTATTAATAACTACTTATACTAAGTTACTAGTTACTAAAGTATTATTAATTTAGTAATAGTTAGTAGAAGATAGAAGTTATAGAAGTTAGATAGTAGAAGTTAGATAGTAAAAGCTAAATAGTAGATAGATTTATTAAAAAGATCTAGAATACTAACCTTTAAACTTTAATTATATAACTAATAAGTTACTATATATATATCTCTAGCCTAGAACGTTACTATAAAATTACTAACTAGTATTAATACTATAACTAATTTTATTAATTAATTACGAAAAAAAAGATGTTTTAATATATATTACTCTACTTAGCTACTTTAGTACTTATAGTTAAACTACTAAGCTCTCTACTAATTATATAATATAGTAGTAGTATACTACTAGAAAAATCTAATAAAGATAATAAATAGATACTAAGTAGTTTAAAAAAGAAAAAGAAGAATAAAAAAATAAAAACTAGTAACTAGTAACTAAAAATATTAATAATATTAGTAGCTAGTTATAAGCTACTTAATATTAATATTATAATATACTAATAAATATAAGTTAAGCTTCCTATAATTTTTTTTATAAAAAGTTATATAAACTTTTTAGTAATGCGTTATATTAAGTATATAATACTATAACTAGAGTATCTATAAAAATAGGCTATAGATATAGTAAATAATAGGCTAAACTAGCTTAATTCTAAAGGTACTAGTAGCTAAGAATTCTATAAATACCTACTCTTCTCTATATAGGTATTTACTACTTTTATCTATCTTAGGCTGCTCTAGTTACGTCTAGTCTACCCTAGTTACGTCTAGTTTACTCTATTTTTATCTAGCCTATTCTATTTATAGCTAACCTACTTTATACTTCCTAAATATTACTATTTAGAGTTTTTCTACTAGAGTCTCTTAGTCTAGAGTATACTAGGTTACTCTAGTCTAGGTATAGCTAATTTAGGCTAGATATAGCTAACTTATAATAATACCTCCTCTTTTAGGTAAGTCTATCCTAGACTTATAGGGGGTACTTTAAGTAAGTATTATAGGGTGCGTTTATAGTAAGGATTCTTAATATAGTAAAAGAATTAAGAAGAGGGGAGTGTTTAGTAAGTAGTAGTAAAGTAAAAAGAAGTAAAGTTAAATTACATAGCGTACGTAACTATATAAGGTAAAAGAAAGTTAATACTACTACCTAAAGTAATAATTAAAACTCTACTTTCTATCTTTTTATACTTCTTCTTAATTATTAACTTTACTCTAACTACCTTACTATTACTACTCTTAATTACTTTTTCTAATACTCTTACTTCTTTATACTCTATACTTTATACGCCTATTTTTAACACCTATAACTACGCTCCTTTTATTTTTTAGTTTAGACTAGGCCTTTTTTAGTTAAGATAGCTCTTAAGACTTAGATATTAGTCCTTTTAGGTATAAATACTAGAGCTAGCTTTATCTTTAAGATTAAAATTATAGACACCTATCTTATAAAGGCTTAAAAAGGAGTTTTTACTAATTATATAGTTCCCGTTCTCCTTATATATAGTTTTTATATAGGTTAGGTTACTAATTAGAGTAAAAAGTTAGCTACTAAAACTTAGAAAAAGATTTTTAGTTATATTTTTTATATTTATATTCTATAATCTTCTACTATAATTTTTAGTAGTTAGTACGCTAATAGATACTTTTACCTTAGCTATATAGCCTCCTAAAGTAAGTGTAGATTAGTAAGTCCCCTCTAATTTAGTTTAGACTATTCTTATTCTAACTTTTTATATTAGCTTAAAGCTAAGAACATTCCTATAGTAATACGTTATATAAAAGTTATTTTTAGAGATATTCTTTTTAAGCTTTCTACTAAGCTACTTCTACGCTACTTTATAACGTTTTTTAAAGATAAAAATAAATTCCTTTCTACTAAAAATAAAAATAAGGAAATAATAGTTATCTATCTTAAGATAGGTAGCGCTACGCTAGCTACTAGTAAGCTAAAGGAAATCTATATAAAGTACTAGTTATAAGTAATATTCTAGAATAGTTTAGATTAAACTTTACTAACTATATCTAGCTAAAATTTTAGTAGTACTTAGAGTTTTAGTTATCTTTAATTCTATAGTAGTACTTAATAGAAAGTTTCTTTCTCCTTATAATATATATCTAAGTATAAAGTTTAGAAGGTAGCTAGTTCTATAACTTCTAGTAAAAGAAAGAAACGTAAAATTTTATATAACTTAGTAAGTGCTAAGGCGTTTTAGCCTAAACTAAACTTTACTAACTTAGCTTAAGATAGTTCTCTAAATATAAAGAGTAACTTAAAGTTAGTTAGCTATATTTTATTTATAGATACTTAAATTTCTAAGCTTAAAAGGTAACTTAATAATAATTAAGGTAGCTTTAGGTTTAAAGATATAATAAAAAAAACGCTAGGTTAATATACTACTAAGATTTCTATATATAATAGTGACTTAAAAATACTAGAAGAAGATATCTAAAACCTCTAGATATTTACTTTAACTTAAGCTAACGTAGAAGTACCTATTTACCTTAGAAATAAAGTTAAGGTTTATAAAAAAAAGCTAGCTTAGTTAGCGTAAAAAGTAGACAGTTTACCCTAGTCTACTTTAGTAGCTTCTAATCTAAGTAATACCTCTAATAATAAATTAGTTTAGAAGCTTAATTAATAAGTAGAGCTTATTTAAACTTTATAAAAGGGACGTACTACTAACTAGGTAAAAATAGCTAAAATAGAGTAGAGGTTTACGTCTTTAGGAGTAGTTAAAGATAAATTAGGTTAGTTTTTTTAGAGGTTTAAAATAGTTAATACTTTTATTAGGAATTTATTATACTAGCTCTAGACTACTACTAATACTAAAGGCTTCTCTAATTTTTTTAAAGCTTTTAATAATTAACCTAAGGTTATTAAATTATTAAAGCTTTTAAGTATAGTTATTAATTACTTTAATTACTTAGAAAGGCTTAAGTATTATAGGGATAGTTTAGTATTATTTCCCGCTTAGTTAGTAGCTTTTAAGAAAATAGTAGTAGATTTAGTTATTACTAGAAAGGACTTAAATAAACTAAAGTAGTTTACTTAAAAGTTCCTATTCTAAAACGTTACTTTAAAAGTTTAGAGAGCTTATATACGTCTTAATAATTTTATTATATATACTAATAAAGAGGAAAAGTATATATTAAAATCTAAGTCTTTTAAAAATTTTATAAAGAAAGTTAATTAGCTTTATAAAAGTTATATTATAGAGACTATAGACTAAAATAGTTTAGGCTAGTTTATTAAAAAACCTAACGCTTTAACTCCTAACGTATATTTATTAGTTATAATACATTTAAAAAATCTTAAAGAGCTCTATAAGCCTTTTAAAAACTTAGATAAAAATAAAATAAATATACTTCTAACTCTTATAGAGGTTTATAATAAGTATATTAGTACTACCTATATTCTAGATAACTATAGAAGTACCTTTTAGTATAAAAAGTAGATAATTAAGAGTCTTAAGAGTATAAGGCTATTATTTTCTATAATAGCTTATATTTTAGTAAATCTTAGTAGACTAGGTAAGACTAGACTAGAAGTATCTATATTTCTATTTAGGAGTACTTTAGCTTTTACTAGTTATAGTTTCTTTTTTAAAACTTTATCTAAGGTAGTGTACACCTATTTACCTAATCTAGTTAGTTTCCCTAAAAGTTTTACTATTAGCTAGATTAAGTTAGCTACTATAGACTATAATACTACGCTTCCTTATATTAATCTTTCTAAGTATCCCTAATATAGTAGGAATCCTAAAACTCTATAGAGGACTTATAAGAGTAATAGTAAAGAAGGTAGTAGTAATAAAAATAGTAATAAGTAAAGTAGTTTTATATATTCTAGTATAGTTTAGACTTATTTTAGATAAGTTTTTCTAGAAGTATATAGTTTTTTAGGTATTAGTAGTAGTAATTTTAGATAGTAAAAGGGTTTCTATAGTCTTAAGCTTCTTTTAAACTTAGTAAAGTAGGTAGATCCTAGTTAGTCTAGCTTAGGTTATAAGAATTTAAGTTTTTACTATTTTATTTTTTTTTTTTAGGTAGGTGTTTTTACTACTTTACTATATTTTATAGTATACTTACTTTTTATAATTACTTTATAAATTTTTTAATAGCGTTAGGGTTAATATCTTCTACTAGTAGCTATTAGTTATATAATTTATTCTAACTTTTATAGCTTATATAATATTTAGTTTTATTATTAGTAGTTTAGCTTTCTTTAATATTATGTATCTTATATACGTCTAGATCTTCCTTACTAATTATAGGAGGTTTAGGAAGCTATATTTTATAAGGGTTCTTATAGAATTTATCTAGTAGTAATATATAAAAAACTAGGTGTATTAATAAATATAGTAGTAGCTTAAGTTTATACGTAAGTAGACTAACCTATTTTAGAATAAAGTATTCTATTTATTTAGCATCTAGTTTTTTATAGAGTTTCTTAGTAGTAATATTCTTAGCGTCTAGCTATACTTTTTTTTTAGTAAGAACTTTAGGGGCTTAAGTCTTTTTTTATTATAGTATTTTACTTAGTATTTTTATACTTTTTTAAATTTATTTTTTAGGTATTCTCTTATAGTTTAGAAGGTTTTTACCTATATATAGGAAATATAGTTTACTAGTATAGGATTTCTTAGTCTAGGTCTATTTAGATATGTTATACTATTACTAAACGCTACCTAAAAAGATATAATTCTAGTAGTATTATTAATTAAGTTATTATAGGCTAGTTTAGCTATAACTAGCTATCTAGCCTAGTTATCTTATTTATAATTATAATAGATATAGAGGTATTACTTTATAGTCTAGTTTTATCTTTTAGTTTATCTATCTAATTAGAGGTAAAAGGTAGTAGAAAGACGTTTTCTTATTCTTAGTTTATTATAGAATATACTCTAGTATTCTCCTATAAAAACTATTCTTTAGTTACTTATAATTAATAAGATATCTCTATAATATTACTAGATCTATTCTTATATTAGCGTAGCTAATTTATATACTTTAATTTTTTTAGTAGTAGGGAAATAGTAGCTTATTAGAGTAAAGTAGTCTATAACTACTAAGATACTATTATAAACTATTCTATTATACCTATATTTAGGTAAGTCTATAATAAAATCTAGAGAGATATCTAACTATAGTTTATCTAGCTATAGTAGTAGAAATAGTTTACTATATTTAGTATACCTACTAGCTTTTATGTATCTATAAGCGTTATAGGTTTATACGTAGTCCTTTATATACTTACCTATCTTAAGCTAGTAATAGTTTTTTTAGACTTTCTTAAAAGTTTAAAAGTACTTAAAATAGTTTACTATAATACTATTATAGTTTTTTTTTATAACCTCTAGTCTATAGCTTTCTAAGATATATAGCTTTCTTTTATATTTCTAACTACCCTTTTTATTAGCCTAGCTATACTTTAAGGAGGGGTTTTCTAGCTTTATACTATTAGAGGATTTTTTTAAAGTTCTAATCCTTAGGTCTTCCTTTTAGAAGTTCTTAATTTTACTTAAGAGTTAGCTAGTACTTAGTTCTACCTACTATAGCTATACTATATTTAGTTATAGACTAATCTTTACTTAGTATTTTTACTAAGTAGAAATATATACTCTAAGTATAGTAAGTTCTAGGCCTAACTAGTTCTTTAATAACTATAATATAATAGACTAGTTTAGGCTAGTATCTTTTTCCTATAGTTTATAGTTAGGCCTTTTAGATAGGGTGTTTATAGGGTTAGACGTTCTAAGCTTATATATAATCTTAAAGTTAAATAACGCTAACTATTCCGCCTAGTAGATTTAGTAGCTAACTAGCCTAGTAGTAGATATAAACCTCTAAAAGTTATAGTAGTTAGCTAAAACTTCTACTAGTTTATCTAAACTTTTAAAATAATATTACTAATATTTAAACGCTTCTACTATAGTAAGTAATTCTTAGTTATACGTAGTATAGTTTTTTTCTACTAGACTTATTTTTTATAAGTAGAAAGCTACTAGATACTACTACTCTTTACTACTTTTATCTAGAGTAGTTTAGCTTAGTATACTAGAGATTATAAATCTAAATACGTTAGTCTCTACGCGTATTAGTTTATTTAAGTTAAAGTATATTAGTAATAGTTTTTAAAAGAAAGAGTTCTTTAACTTTTAGAAGGTATATTTAGTATCTAGTATAAAGTATATAGGTATTAATTCTTTTTTTTATTATTTAGCTCTACTAATTTTAGCTCTATTACCTTTTTTAGTATAGTTATAAAGTAGAGCTATAATTTTTAAAAAACTTTTAATAAATTACTAATAGTAGTTTATAAAGCCTAGAAAAATCTAAATTTCCTATATACTAGTAGGTTTAAGCTAGTTTTAGATAGCCTTAATCCTTTCTAGCTCTATATAGACCCTATTTATAAAGATAATAAAACCTAAGTATCTTATACTAAAAGTGTAGAACTTATACTTACTTAGTTTTATATAAAGTTAATATTCTCTAAAACGTTATAGAACTATCTAGATATACTAAATATATTTTTTCTTAGTCTAGAAGAAAATAAGGATGTTATCTAGGTAATAGATATAATATATATTAAGTATATCTACTAGGGCTGTATTAATTACTAACTAGAATACTACTAAGGTATTAGTAAAACTAAAGAGTATAATAGTATATTTAAAATAGCTATAGTAGGTATAGAATACTATTTTTTACTTATCCTTTAGCTTAATTTAGATTTAGTAGAAAGCGTTTCTTAGATTAAGCTTTATAAAGTACTTAGAATAACTTAGTTTATTTAAGGACTCTTAAATTAGGAGTAGAAAATAGTAGTTTTTTATAGTAATATAATTTAAGCTATAGTAATTAATATATAAGCATAGCCTATTATCTTTTTTTTTAGTAAAGAATACTTCTACTCCTATAAGAGATATTAAGTATTAGATTTATCCTTAAGTAAGGTATTTATTAATATATTTCTTTAAAGCTTTTATCTCTAAAGGAGAGAGATTATATAATTACCTATATAGAGGTTATTTACCTTTCTTAAAATTAATACTTAGGTAGACTCTTTTAATTATAGTTAGTTCTTTAGCTTTCTTTTTATTAAAGATATCCTAATAGTTTTTATATTAATTTAGGAGAGTCTAGTCTAGTTTAGTAACAACCTTATTTAAGTTATCTAATTAAAGTACTTAAAGGTTAGAAAGGTTTTTATTAATAGTCTTTAAGAATTCTCTTCTAAAGAGGATATTAATTCTTCTATTCTTCTTACCTTTTACGCTATAAAAGAATATTTTAAGGTAGAAATCTAATTATAGGTTCTAATTTTTTAACTATAGCTAACCTAACACTATATTATACCCTACTAGCTTTCTAACTATAAATAAGCCTAGTCTATACTAGACTTACCTATTCTAGTTAGAAACTTTATAGAGCGCCTAGGTTACGCTAAAAACTTTTAAAAGTTATCTATTTAAAGTTTAAAAAAATAGATCTATTAAATTTACTTTTATTCCTACTACTTTAGTAAAGTTAAAGTTAATAACGTTAACTTTATATCTTAAATCTATAAAAGTAGTCTCTTTATAGAAATTCTAAATTAGAAGAATAGTAGGGTTATTTTTTAGATAGTAAACGTTAAAAGGTACTTAGATAGTATACCTCTCCTAGTTCTCTATTTAGAATTATCTATATTTATAGTAGTTAGAATAGAAAGGTTAGGCGTCTACCTTATCTTTTTTTAAAAAGTATATAGCGCCTAGAGTAGAAGGCTTTTTATTTAAGCTAGGTAGAATATTTTTTTTATATTCTTTAGTAAAATAGCCTATTTTATAGTAGATATAGTAATTACCTTTTTCTTTATCTACTTTTTTTTACTTATTATCCTACTTATTACGTTTTAGTAGAGAGGTAGATATATTAGTAGAACTTTTATTAAACTTCTATTTTTTATTACTATTAAAGTTCTACTTATTACTTTATAATTTATTAAATCTAGCTTTATAGAATAAATTTTAGTTTTATTTAGAAATAGAACCTAATTTAGTTTAGTTAGAACATTTTAAGTTAGACTATTTCTATTTATATCTAGATTCTTATCTCTAGATTAGATTTACATAAGTCTTAAAAGACTTAATTAAGGACTATTTAATTATAATAATAAGAGGGTATATTTAGATTTTATCTTCTATAGCATTTAGGAATTTATAAATATAGTTATAGTTAGAATTATTTAAGGCGTTTTTTTTATCTATTTTTTACTACTAGAGTTATAGAACGTATAAAAGTTTAAAATAACTTTAGCTTAGCTTCTACTTAATAGATTTAAGTTAAGAATACGCTACGCGCTTCTACTTATAGCTAGTCCTAAGTATATTTTAGAGGGCTAGCTTAAATCTATCTTAAGTAAAGTTCTATAGGTCTATAGTTTTTATAATATTATCCTACGTATTTTAAACTTTAGAAGATAAGTAATATTATATAAACTTAATTTTATTTTAGTTATAGTAGAAATAAACTAAGTTATTAACGTAGTCTTCTACTAGTTTAATCTAGTTATAGTATTTTTATACGCTATTCTTATAATACGTATTAGGTGTACGTAGCTTTAGGAGATAGTAAGTAGTATAGATAAGTAGTACTAGCTATTAAAGAATATTATTACTAGTAATATAAGTTTACTAAATTATATTAAGATTAGGTTTATATAGAATATAAATAGCTAGACCTAGATTAGTCTAATCTAGATTAGGTTAAGCTTATATACTCTATAGGTTTTACTCTTTATTTTTAAGAGCTTAAATAACTTTCTATTATTTAAAGTACTAGATACAATTTTATATAAGCCTAACTTTTTCCTAGAAATCCCCTAAATCTATTAGGGGTAGAAGGGTAGTCTTAGGGTTAGCTAAGTGTCTATTAGGTAGGACTAGAGTAGTCCCTCTTTAGGCTTTCTAGTTTTTCTTAGGGTTAGGAGACCCCTAGTAGGATAAGACTAAGCCTAGCTTAGGAAGTAAGGACGTTTTTATTATATTTTAAAAGCGTATATTTAGTATATTAGTAGAGTTTTTTTATAAGTTTTAGGATTAAGTAGTTTAAAGTATTATTTTAGGTAGGTATTTAATTATAAAAATAAGCTATAGATATAGTAGATAATAGGCTAAACTAGCTTAATTTTAAAAGTACTAGTAGCTAAAAATTCTATAAATACCTACCCTTCTCTATATAAGTATTTACTACTTTTATCTATTTTAGGCTGCTCTAGTTACGTTTAGTCTACCTTAGTTATATCTAGTCTACTCTATTTTTATCTAGCCTATTCTATTTATAGCTAACCTACTTTATACCTCCTAAATATTACTATTTAGAGTCTTTCTACTAGAGTCCTTTAGTCTAGAGTATACTAGGTTACTCTAGTCTAGGTACAGCTAGTCTAGGCTAAATATAGCTAACCTATAATAGTATTTCTAAATAAATAGTAGAAAGTTTATGTTACGAACCTAAAAGTGGGAGTTACGGCGTTTAAGAACGATAGGGCATTAATGCACTATAAGCCCCTTATTACCACTAGCTAAGCTACTAGTCTAGTAGTTACGTAACTAGCACGTGACGTCCTAGAGATCCTAGAGATCTTAGAGAAATATATGTTTTAGCATCTATAGGATATATAGGAATTATAGGACAACTATAGTATATAGATGAGCACAATGCTCCCCTTAGAACATTATAATTAACCTAAGTTTATAGATATAATCTACCTTTAGTTTACTCTACAGACTTACTCTCTATATCTACTTTACTTATACTCTTTAAATAAACCTCTAAGGTACTAGTCTAATATTAGTTTATAACATAACGATCCCTCTGCTAGCTATCTTTAACATTTTAATTACTGTTTTAATATAAGTAATATAGATATAGATACTTAAACTCTTACCCCTAACTAAAACTTTAGTTGATATAGCGACGTTAAGAAACTTCCTCTTTACTACGGCAACCAAAAGGAACTAGAAGATTAGCTACTCTAATGCGATCTCTACTTCTATATAAACAACTATATTATAGAAGCTAATAAAGTAATACTTATTACTACTTTAATAAGAGATAAAGCTTTTAAGTAGGTCTTACCCTACGTCTAACGCTACATAGATAGTAATATCAAGAACTCTAATAATATATATATATTTAAAGACTAGGATAAGTTTAAAGCGAAGGTTTGCGAGATCTTTAGATAGTTAGTCTAAAAGCCTATCGCCGAACGCGATATCTAATAGTTAAAATAGACAACGTCTGCCGCCAACTATACTAGCTAATTCTAATAACTTGCAGCTTAAATTAAGTAGAACGATAAGTTACTCTAGCGCATGTACTAATAGGGGCTTAAGCTATAAGTCTGTAAGGAACTTAGACGTAGTAGAGCTGATATAATTACCCTTAACAAACTAATTAAGGAGACCGTTAAGATTGATAATAAACTATATAAACTAGACTTAGAAAACTAACTTTACAACTAAAAGTTTAGAGGAAAGAAATATCGCTAGTTACCTATATAGGGTAAAAAACGCGACTACGTTTAAACTATAAGAACTATCTATATAGTAAGACACTACACTTCTAATAGACTTAAAGCTATACACCTCAATAGTATAGATAAAAAGGATAAGAAGATAGACAACGTAAAGCGTACAGGCAAAAAAGATATAGTATACTATAGCTATAGAAAGAAAAGATACTTTACTAGAGATTGCCGTAGTAAAAATAAAGTTACCTGTTATATTAATATTATAAAGTTAGACTCTAAGTAGTTCAATAATAATAACGAGACATAGGAGATTATCGCACCTACGTACGCTAGTTCTACCTACTAAAAGGAGGAAGCCAAAGATGTAAGAAAAGCACTAGGAATAGTTAGCCTTAAGCATAATAAAGAGAACTACCTACTAGATGCGCACCTAGGAACCTAAGTAGAAGGACTATAAGACCACGAAGGAGACAGCGATAAAGCTAATAAATAGCTAATAGTAGAAAATAACGTACTACTAATACAATGCAACAAGATTAATATTCGTAGAAAAACAATAAATAACGAACCTAAGGATGCTAGAGGACAATAGAAAACTCGCTGCCGCGAATATACTAATAGAAAAGTTAAGTGCGTATTTATAATTACCTTAAAAATATACAATTAATGCCTTAAACGAGGACAATTATGTTTACACCCTTTAGACGAGGAAACCCCTTAGACGTAGAAGAACTCTTACGCGTAAAGGATCCGCGCATAACTTTTATAGGAAAAAACATAGTAACTAGCTAGTAAAGGGAAAACTAACGTTATATATATACCCCTAAGTAGGGAATATAAAACTATTTAATACAACTATAATTAGCGTAACCCTAGACATAGGACCTTGCATTATACGGTATGTACCTATACTTACTATAAGTACTACTACTTCGCGAAAGTAGAAAATAGTTACTTTCTATTTTATAAAAAGTGTATATATAAATAGATTAACTACGCGAATAACGTTTGTAATTACTATTTATAGGACAAGAGAGTAAACAACTACTTCCTAGGATATATAAGTCTCTAATAGGCGTAAAGAAACGTTATAGTAGACGGGGCGTGCTTAAATAATAGATAGTAGGTTTATATAAACTACGATTACTAGAAGCATAACTTCCTTAAAAATAAAAACGGATTTAACTAAAAGTCTTTTTTAGAAGTTAATTAAGAACTAGAATTACTAATAGCACTATTAGTAGGATCTAGTAATACGTTATTAAGGAATATTATAGTATTAGAATAATAGGATTACTAAGAGTCGCGATATAACTTAAGGGGAATAACAGTAAGTATCGCTTTAAGGCATTAGTAGATTTAGAATTATAAATTAACTGTATTTCGGCAAAAGTAGCGCGCGCAGTAGGACTACAACCTACTCCTAAAGAAATCCTGTACGACCTAAAAATAGCTAACGGCCTAATAGAGAGGATTACTTACAAAGTGTTAACAACTATTATTGTTACCCTAGGAAATTAGTAGGAGTTAGTACTAGATGTTTTTAGGATAGCCACCCACGACATTATACTTAGTCTACCCTAGCTAATTAATAATAATCCTTAAATCGATTAGAGGATACGTTAGATTAAACTAGAACGACTAGAGAATAGTAAAGGCGTTACTAGGATGCCTACGTAAAGCCACGCCGGCTTAGTAGATAAAAAGATAATTATATAGATTACTTTAACCTAGAAAGTTCTTAAGAAACGAGACTTTAACTCTATAATAATAAATAATACTATAAGAGTTAAGACGGGATAGTTACTACCCCGTAAGAAGGTTAAAGAAAGACTAGATCCTAAAGTAGAAAACCTACGGAAAATAAATAAAGCACTAAGAAAGGTACTATTAGAATATAGCAACTTTATAAAAATATTTATAGAAAAGAAAGAAGTTAGAGCGTTACTAAAACACCAACTATAGGATTATATAATTAACCTAGAAGAAGGAAAGCAACTAGGATTCGAACCGATATATTAATTATCTAAAAAGGAATTAGAAGTACTCTAGAAATACATTAATAAGAATTTAGTAAAAAGATTTATACGTAAATCTAAGTTTTTAGTAGGATACCCAGTCCTGTTCGCGCTAAAGAAAGATAGGTTGCTATAGCTATATATAGACTACTATAAGCTAAACGCGATTACGATAAAGAATTACTACCTACTACTAAATATCTAGGAACTATAAGACTAATTATCTTACGTAAAGATATTTACGGCACTCAACCTAAGAGGAGCATATAACCTTATTAGGATAAAAAAGGGCAAAGAATGGAAGACGGCCTTTAGAACTAGATATAGACACTTTAAGTATATAGTAATGCTGTTTAGCCTAATTAACGCCCTAGCGATATATTAAGCAATAATTAACAACGTACTATAAGAATACTTAGACAACTTTACAGTCATATACCTAGATAATATACTAATCTACTTGGACAATAGAGCTAAGTATATACACTATGTATAAGAAGTACTAAAAAGGTTAAAACAATACGGTATAGAACTTAAGCCTAAAAAATATAAATTCTATAAAGAAGAAGTTAAGTTCCTAAGATATATTATAGGAATTAACGGAGTACGAATTAGTGAAAAGAAAATCTAGACGATTAAGAAATGGAAGACACTAAAGAACGTTAAAGACGTATAGTTATTCCTAGAATTTATAAACTTTAACCAACAGTTTATAAGAAACTTTATAAAAATTACGCTACTACTCTTAAGACTAACGCGAAAAGAAGTGTTATAGAGATAGGGTAAAAACTAATAAGAGGCATTTAAAGCACTAAAGAAAGTATATATTAAAGAACTAACTCTTATCGCTTTCTAAAGCGGAGAACCTCTAAGGATTAAAACTAACGCATTAGATCTTATAGAAGGAGCAGTAGCTTTATAAAAAAGAAATAGGAAATAGTACTTAGTAGCTTACTATTTAAGAAAGTTCTTAGGACTAGAAGAATAATATAATATGCACGATAAAGAACTACTTATAATAGTAGACGCACTTAAATATTAGAGAGTATATACAGAAAGTTGCTTAGAGCTTACGATCTTTATAGACTATAAGAACCTTATATACTTTACTACGATAAAAAAGTTAAACCGACGATAAGTACAATAGTTAGAACTATTAGGACAATATAAATTTAAAATTATCTATACACCTAGAAAAGATAATAGTAGGGCCGACGCCTTTAGCCGTAGACACGATATTATTAGAATAAAGATGAACGAGGAATTCCTAATCCTATAAGTTAATAGAGATAGATTAATAGGACTATCTAAAGAAATCTGCACGATGATAAAAATCGTAGTAAGCGTACCTAATAAGTTATAAGAAACTATTATCTAATAATATTATAAAGATCTAGTACATAGACACCTAGGGATTACTAAAACCGTAGAACTTATCTAACAGAACTATAGATTTAAGAACATACAAGAAAAGGTTAAATAATACATTAATAAGTGTGTACTATACTAATAAAATAAATACGCTACATACGCACTATACGGCGAATTATAACCTATACTAATACTAAGCAAACTATAGGAAGATATTGCGATAGACTTTATTACAGATCTACTAGAATCTAAAAACCCTATTATAGGATTCTAGTATAACGCAATTTATAATGTAATTTATAGACAGATTAAATACGTAGAATTTATACTATTTAGAAAGAATTTCTCAGCAACGCAACTAGGAGAGATTATAAAAGACTACATATTTAGACATTATAGTATACTAAAAACAATCGTTAGTAACAAAGATAAACTATTTATATCCAACTATTAGAATACGTTCACGGCATCTATTAGAATATAAAAAAAATTATCAATATTATTTTATCCAAAAATAGACGGATAAATAGAAAGAACAAACAGAACGCTAAAAGCTTACTTAAGATTATACTATAACAACCAGCAAAATAATTAGGTCTTATTACTACCTATAGTATAAATAGCATTTAATAATAGCAAATTAGAAACGACAGGAGAATTACCATTCTACCTATACTACGGGAAACACCCAAATCTCTTTAAAAGAAATCTACCGTATACGTAATTAGAAAAAGTAATACGCGACATAGAAGAAATATAAAAAATATATAAACGTTTATAAGAAACGTTACGACAGGCTCAACAGTAACAAATTTTATATATTAATAAGAAAAGAAAAACGGCACCTTAGCTAAAAAAGGGGGATAAAGTGTATTTAAAAACGAAGAACCTTAAAATAAAACGACTAAACAAAAGACTTAATTATATTAAGGTCGGACCGTTTTTAATTAAAGCATAAAGTAGACTAGTAAACTTTCTATTAGATCTACCTAAAGATGCTAGAATACATCCTAGGTTCTACGTTAATATACTAGAACTAGTAGACCCTAAAACGCCGCTACAAAAAACATTTTAGTATTAACTATAAGAAGAAAACGAGTTCGAAGTTAAAGCTATTCTTAACTACAAGGAAATCAGCTAAGAAGACTTTTAAGACAACTAGTTTCTATAAAAATAGTTAGTTAAATAGAAAAGATACCTAGAAGAAGACAATACATAGGAGCTAGAGAGCAACCTTACAAACTATAAGGAGATACTATAGAAAGCAAGAAAAAAGTTTAGAGCCTACTACTATATAGGAATAGCTAACGAAGCCGAACTACGAAGAATTAAATATAGAACTAGGAAGTAACACTTACTATAAATAAGAAACTAAGTTACCTCTAGTAGGAGCTACCTTATTCTTAGGCCAAAAAACGGACTAGTTAATTACCTCTACCTTAGCAGGAGCTTCTAGATTCGCTACCACTAGATCCTAATTTATTACTTCTAACGCCTCTAATTTTTTTAATTCCTCTATATCCTCTACGCTACTATTAAACATCTTCTATTTACGCTCTTTTAGAAATTTCCTTTATTTACGAAGCCTTAATAACTTCGCATAATAAGCGTAAATATAAGAGTTAACCGTATTTAAGGCTACTAGATTAGCCTCTAATAACGCCTTAGTAGTTTATTCCTTAGACTTAAGCTTAGTAAGCTTGCGATTAATTTTTAAGAAATCTAGCAACAGAATCTTATAAGGGACGTAGTTAACGCTAGCTACGTAACATCAACCACACTTCTTTAATAATAATAACATTTTACACCCTAGCTTTTATTTATAATAATAAGTATAAGCAACTATAATAAAAACACCTTTAGAATTAATATAATTACCGCGGAGATGACAGTAAATAGTACTATAGAAAGGCATTAGTACGGCTTATAAGGACACGAGCGTAGAAAGGGGAGAATAGTATTATAAACCTAAAAGTAGGAGTTATAGTATTTAAGAACAATAGGGCATTAACGCACTATAAGCCCCTCATTACTACTAGCTAAGCTACTAGTCTAGTAGTCACGCGACTAGCACGTGACGTCCTAGAGATCCTAGAGATCTTAGAGGAATATATGTTTTAGCATCTATAAGACATATAGGAATTATGGGACAACTATAGTATATAGATAAGCATAATGCTCCCCTTAGAACATTATAATTAACCTAAGTTTATAGATACAATCTACCTTTAGTTTACTCTACAGACTTACTCTCCATATCCACTTCACTTATACTCTTTGAATAAACCTCTAAGGTACTAGTCTAACATTAGTTTACAACATAACGATCCCTCTACTAGCCATCTTTAACAGTTTATATATTATATACTAATTAAGCTAAATAATAGGGCTTTTAACCTAAAGGTATTTATAGATTAAGCTATAAGCTAGGTATATCTTATACTTTTATTAGCTACTTAATAACTACTTTCTAATATAATATAGATCTAATATTATAAAAAAAGTAAGTATAGTAAAAAAACTACTAATTTACTATTTTTAAGCTAGTATATAGTATTATAATAGTTATAGTAGTATTTTAAAATAAAGTATTATAAATATATTAATAAAGAGTTTTTAGCTATTTTTTATATAGCTATTTATAGTACTTATACTATAGAATTACGCTAGGCTATAAAATATATAAATTATTAATTTAAGACTCTTTAATATATAAAAGGAGATAAAGGTTATTTTTATAAGTTAAAATAACTACTACTAGTACTAATTTTCTAAATATATATTAAGCTATAGTATAGTCTGTTACTACCTATTAGTGTAATAAGAAAAATTAGTTACTTACTAACACTAACTACTACTTATATAATACTAAATAACTTATATACTAGACTACCTTAGTCTATCTTACACTAGTTTAGTTAAAAAGGGTAGTTACTTATAGTTATAATAGGTGCTTCCTATACTAATATAAGAGTTAAATTAAAAATAATAAATATAGGTATTAATTAATACTAATAATCTAATAGTTAAAAAATAATAGGTATATACTTAAAAAGTAAATCTAATATACTTTCTTATTAAAAGAAGAGCTCTTCTTATATACTACCTTTACTTAGTAAAGTTAGTACTTATACTTAATACTAAGTACTACTTTTTATATAC